>OVAP01000054.1:41239-62857 GCA_900406295.1 Aurinia saxatilis | reverse complement strand
AAAATAGTAGTTTTACCTAAAATATGTGTTATTCTAGTTTTTTTCCCTAATTTAAATCCCTAGCTAGGATTCTGAATGACTTCCTTTTTTCTTTGTGGCTTTTCAGCTGTTGCGGTGACTTCTTCAGCATCGACACTGGCCTCTCTTTTTTAGTTGTGTGTGCTTTCGTGTGCCATCTCTTCATGTGCTATGGTGTTGAGGCTCTGGTTTTCCTTGTTTGCAGGCCCGGCCGAAGGCTAAAATCCAAGAAGCACAATTTTAGGCAGCCAAAAATATAATTATTTGTGGGCATCAAAATGTTGTAGTATCCTTAGGTTTATTGGTCGTGTTCTGTTGATTTGGCTTACTTGTTTAAAGGTTCAATGACAGATTTATTTCTATTTTGTGTTTTTTTCTCCTTTTTTACCCTGGACAGAATCACATTTAATTTCACTTTCCTTTCTTTTCTTTTTTGTTTTGTTCCATCTCCATCCGTTCCTCTTTTTTGTTTTTTTTTGTTCCTTAATATTTTCCGGGCAGAATCACATTTAATCACATTTCAAGTTCTATTTGGTTGTTTTTATTTACTACTCTGTTTCAATATATAAGCAGTTTTGGTTAAAAGCGCGCATATTAAGAAAACAGTTAGTTTTTCACATATTTTTACAAAAAAATGTTTTTATCTCTTCAATTAATAAAAAAAAATAAACCTACCAATATTTTTGGAAGCCAATAGTATTTAAGTACATGTTTACTGGGCTTTTAAAACTGTTTATATTCTGTAAATATCTTCAAAACTGCTTATATATTGAAATAGAGGGAGTATTAAAAAAACTAACCTAATAAAGAGCATCATTTTTCAAAAAGCTTTAGGCATCAATTAACCTTGGATCGGCACTGCTTGTTTGGGCTCATCTCTCTTCTCCGTATACTTACTCTGGAGATAGAGCTTATAGTTGAAGTTTTTTCCCTCGTTTCATTGATTATTAGGTGTAGATAAAGAGTTGTGGTCTTGTTATTGCTTATCCAAGGATACTAGTACAACTAAGATACTTGGCAAATCATATATACAAGATTGATGGATACATGTGTGATATGGAGACTGATTTTGTATCTCGATTATATTGTATGAGAGAGTATTTTAATCATGGTGTTAGTAATCGACTTGAAGCACCTTTATAGGTTTTATTTAAATCTTTGATATTTGTCATTATTCTCCGTTTATTTTATTCTTCATGTCTTACTTGTGTTTCATATTGTGTTTTGATATTAATCCCAGATGAATAATAAAGAAAAAAAATAGAGTAATTTGAAAATATCATATATACATATATATATATATATATATATATATATGAAATTAAGCTCTTTTGTAATGCGATCACACTTTTTAATAAAAATTTTCTATAAATATAACATATTTCAATAACTTTAAGAATTTAAATTATTTTTTAGTGTGTAATATACAAAAATAACGTTTGTAAAAAATATCAGTTCAAATACTTTTTTAATTTTTATTTTAAATAAATAACCTATGATTTTTTATTAACCGAATCAAGTGTCATAAAATTTACTAGTTCAAAAATAACACATAACAAGAAAGAAATTAAGATATTTAATTTTTAAAAAGAAATTTGATTCCTTATAACTTTCAATATTTCACTTATAATACAAATTTATTTGTTATATTTAAGTATAAAAATATACAAGCCATAAAATTAATTATCGATTTATATTTTATTGGTTCAAACACTAAAAAAAAAACATATTATAACAACATGCTATTAATTGTAGAATTTTCAGTTCCCTTTTATGTAAAAACGTAAATAGGACATGTATTTTTTATTCATAAACTCTTAACCTTTTCTCAAGCAAAATATTTCATCAAACTTAAAAAAAAAAAAAAATTATATTAATACTCACAACATATCACATTAATTAGTTAAAAATAAATAAATCAAACGGGCCGGCGCGCAAGCCCGTAAACCCGCAGTGGATTAGCTCATCTAGCCAGAAATCCGCAGCAGATTAGCCAGGAAGATCTGCTTCTAAACATGCTTAGAAACTGATGTCCAAGCCCGCTCCGCGATGGACCTACTTGGGCCCTGGCCCGCGGGCTGCAGGCATTTTTTACACCCCTAACCATGACCTCACCATAATACATAATCTTTAACCACGAGGCCGTACACGACCTCGCGGTTGTGTGATCTCCTAAGTGCGACGTCATGAGGTAAACAACCTCGCCATCATATGTCCCCTTAGGCACGAGGTCACGAAGTATATGGCTTCACCATCACGTGATGCCTTGAATTCAAGGTCACATCCAAATCATCTTCAATTGTGACCTCGCTATCATGAACACCCTTAAGCGCGAGATCACTATGTGTTATGACCGCGAGGTAATCGTTTAGGGGGAACCCGCATTCTATAAAGTGCGAGGCCGACATCGAGGAAAGGAAAGGCTAGGAAAAAGGAAAAACGAGAAGATCTAGGAAGATTAACTTATCTCTAAGTCGGTTGATTCATGTGTATAAGCAATCCTAGGTTAAACTTATTAGATCATCTTTTATAGCCTAAGAACCCTAAAGCTTGTGCTAAGAAAGACATTTTTTTTTACCTAAATCAATAAAGCTCTTCGCTTCGCTTATTGTTTTTGTATTAACTAAGAAGTTTAGGATCCTTCAAAAGATCACGAACAAGTTTTCATTGTGTGAGATTTTGCCCACACAGTTTGGCGCCGACTGTGGGGAACTTCAGATTTATTTACCCTAGAAAGCACCAAACAGAGAACATGGTTGTCGAAGAGTCGAATACCACCACTGGTACCAACAATCAACAGTAGCCACCCTCAGTAAACCCGGCGAGGACGCTAGCAACCATAGTCAATGACAAGAACTGTGTGTCTCGCACTCAAATTAATCCTGAAGCCGTCGCTATAACCATAGCCGACCTCACCCAGAGAGCGGCTGATCAGAAAAAGACTAACACAACCCTCCTAGGACTCTTAGAGACGATTTCGATACAGCTTCGAGGAACAAAAAAGCCTTCGCGAAGGGTACCGACCACAAGCTGGAATCGCCTAGATTTCAATGACGACAATTTCCGCATACCAGCCAACACGACTCGCGTGTTCAGAAGTCCTCACCCTCCACTGCCAACTCTTCGACGAGGAGACCCTAGACTGTCACACATCAGCGATACCAGACCACGAGGTGATAGCAAAGCCGTAGCGAATCATGACCGCTATGTAAGGACATATCAAGATCGCGAGGTCCATGAAGACCAGGATGTTGGCGGAGGTCGTGGGCCGGATCCCGAAACCGAAGTTGTTGACGAAGACCTCTTCGACGATGACGAGGAATCCCTATACCTATATCGATGATCGTGATGTCCGTTCGGAGCTCGAAGAGATGAAAGCCATGATTGCAGAGAGGAAAGCAGGATTCAGGGCAATGAGGTCACATGTTCACAGGGCGATGACCAGAGCTCCCGAGATAGATTGCATATTGGATGAGTCCAGAAGGACCCCATTAAGACCCATCATCACAAAGGTGAACATCCCCGATCCCGAGAAGATGAAGATCCTGACCTTCAAGGGACTCACCGATCTCAAAGCTCATCTAACAGCATTTCACGTCGCCATGAACCATGCCAATTTCCAGCGAGGTCAACGAGACGGTGGACTCTGCCTCCTGTTCGCCGAGCACCTCGAAGGACCAACACTACGATTGTTTACTAAGCTAGGCAAACATTCCATTAATTGTTTTGATCAGCTGGAGAACAAGTTTCTACACCAATATGTCGTCTGGGCTGACAATAACCCTACCGGGCATGATCTCTGGAGTATTCAGCATGTAAAACATCAACCGCTTCACGATTTTATTGTCAAGTTTAAACAAATTCTCACTCAAGTAGATGGTATGGGCGACGAAGCGTCACCGGGATCCCATAAGCAAGCATTATGGTTTACTGGCAAGTTCTAACATTCGTTAGCTCGCGATCCCGCTCCCACCATCCAAGAAGCTCTGCAATGTGCATTATGATACATGACCGACGAAGAGGAGATACAATCCCATAAGAGCGGATGTGCAGCGAGTCGGCCACCTTCCTCAACACCCCAACCTTCGAGCAAGGCGAGGACAGTAATAGGCCGATACATCATTCATGAGAGACCTTCTCTCGAAGGAGCCCAAAACTACCTCATCGATGATGCAGATACTGACGAATGCCACTACGTGGAGGATACGGCAGGCAGAGGTTCAAGTCACGGTAACAGCCGAGGTGGTAGCCGTAGTGGTGGCCGAGGACGCAACCGCTCAAACCAGTGGCTCCACCAGAGCAGTTTCGAAGAAAATGCTTTATGCGAACACCACCAAGCCAAAGGACATAACATTGCAAATTGTAAGGTTGTAGGAGCCCTCTTGGCCCAATGTCTAGCCGAAGGGAAATTAGGTGGTTTCGGAGTAAAAAATTTAACACCACCTAAGAAGGAGCTCACCGAGCCCGCACAAAGACATGAAGATCCATCCAAACACGATAAGGGCGACGGTGATGATCAACCGCGAGGACCTAAGCCAAGGATCAATATGATTATGGGAGGTTCCCAATACTGCGCCGATTCCGTTTCTTCTATCAAAGCTTTCCAACGACAAGCCGAGTCCATCTCCCGACACGCATTTGGAGCACAAAATGCCATATCACAATATTTCCTTTAATGAGAGAGATGTGTAAGGAATTAATCATCCACATAACAATCCCTTGGTCGTGGAGCTCGTCGTGAATGACTACGAAGTCGCCCGAATCCGCATCAATACGGGAAATTGTGTTGATGTCATATTCCGTGAAACACTCCGACAGATAAACGTCCCCATCTCTGACATAACCTCGAATCTGAAGCCATTGACTGGCTTCTCAGGCGAAACCAACATGACCATGGGAATGATCAAGCTCCCGGTCCAAGCATTGGGAGTCACCAGAATAGTCTACTTCTTTGTTACGGACCATAAAACCATAGATAACCTAATATTAGGTACACCATGGCTGAATTCAATTAGGGCAGTACCATCCCCTTAACATCTTTGTATCAAATTCCCAACTCCACAAGGAACGGGTACCATCAGGGGAAGCCATAGAGAGTCCAGAGTGGGCCTCCTCTTAGAACACAAACTTTGACAACCTGTCACTGATTGCAAGCCAGATGCCGAAGTGAAGAAGAATTGAGTCAACCACGACGCTGAGAAGCAGTTGTATGGCGCCTTATAGTAATTACAGATCGCGGAGTCCAATGACGAACATAGAGGCGAGGACTCCGTAGTATCTGTATGCATTGATGACAGTAACCCTAAAAGATGTGTGGAGATTGGCAGTTAACTCGAGGAACCACTTTGTTTCCAACTCATCGATCTGCTCAAGAACAACATCAATGCCTGCGCATGGACTGCTGAAGATACGCCATGTATCAGTATAAAAACGGTATGCCACGAGCTTGATGTAGATCCATCTTTCAAACCCATCAAACAGAAAATACAGAAGCTGGGACAAGAACGTGCTGAAGCAGAAGTCAACGCCAAGGTCGAGACTCTGTTGAAGGTATGATCTATTATTGAATCCAAATACCCTGACTGGATCGCCAACCCGGTGGTGGTAAATAAAAAGAACGGGAATTGACGAGTATTTATGGACTTCACATATCTCAACAAAGCTTGTCCCAAATATGGCTTCCCACTCCCACACATCGACCGATTGGTTGGATCCACCGCGGGAAACGAGGAGCTCACTTTTATGGATGCTTTCTCCGGCTACAATCAGATTTTATGCACCCCGACAATCGCGAGAAAATCACCTTCATTACAGATCGCGGCACTTACTGCTACAAGGTTATGCCTTTTGGGTTGAAGAATACTGGAGCCACCTACCAACATCTCATCAATAATTCGCAAAACAACTTGGCAAGACAGTGGAGGTATACATCAAAAGAGGGATAGTGGCCAACCCGAAACAGATTGACGCAATATAATCCATGGCCTCGCCTACAACCGCCAAAGAAGTACAGAGGCTGATGAGGCGAATCGCAGCGCTGAAGCGTTTCATCTCACGATCCACATAAGTGCATAATGTATTAGTTTTTCTCATTTGGGTTTAGTGTTCACTCTTTAAGGTTTAATTTTGTCTCATTTATGTTTATTGTATAGTCGTTAGGGTTTAGTGTATAGTCCTTAGGGTTTAGTTTTTTGTTCCTTAGGGTTTAGTTTTGACTCCTTAGGGTTAAGTTTTAACTCGTTAGGGTTTAGTTTTGACTCCTTCAGGTTTATGTTTCATCATTAGGGTTTATTGTTGAATTAGGGTTTATATTTTGATAATTAAAGTTTATATTTTGATAATTAAGGTTTAATGTTTGCTCCTTAGGGTTTAGAATTTCATCGCTATGGTTAGTTTTGCTCCATAGGGTTTATATTTTCATCATTGGTGTTTATAGTTTGATCATTAAGGTTTAGTTTTGCTTCTTATGGACTGTAAATTTACCACCTTTGGATTACTTTATTAAGATTTAGTGATTTGAACTTTACCACATTCGGGTTACTTCATTTTATAGTGTGTTACGTAGTCATTTATATTAGATAGCAACATTGTCTGAGATGTCTTCTTGTGCTTCCTCGAGTCCAATCTTTCTCATATGTCATTCACTCACTATCACATCTACCACAGATTAATTGTGTAAAAAATATAATTATGCATCCAAAAAATATTAATATCTTAAAATAATATCTTAAAATTACAAACAACAATGAAAAAATAAAAAAGATTCAAAATTCACATAAATATTCGGCCATGTCATTAGAAATCCCTCACACGCTTCCATCTTGTGTGCAACTAAAAAGATGTTTTGGCCATTGTATCATCTCGCTACGTGAGACCATTCTTATATCTCTAATTGTCAATATGTTGTTCCTTTTCTAATTAAAACATCAAACCTTGTCGTTTGGTGAAGTTATTAAAAAAAATGGGATACACACTTTAGTCCCCTACGAGAAAAAAGCAATAACATTTTCCCCAAAAGCAGAATAAACCACACTGTAACAACAAAATGAGGAAAATGAAAACAATTTTGCAAAATTACACTCAAAATTAAAAATAAAACACAAGACACACACCCCCATATACAAAATGAACAATAATGAATATTGACCCCCAAGACACAAGAGAAACCCGATATACCAAAACTAAAAGAAGGAAAAGAGAGAGCGAGGGAAGCAGCGGCTCGTTAGGGGTTTGAGTCAATAGGGGGGCGGTTTCTAGCCTGCGAGATCCGGTTTGCGTAGATGGTCACTAGACGAACCTGCGTGCTGTTTAGACCTTCCAAATACGGCAAAAATGCTTTCCCGAGCATTATATATATGTCTACCAGACAGAATACCACTGTCTGCAATAAACACAAACTACTTTTAGAGTTTGAAGACAAAAATGTCGCAGTATTTCATAAATCTCAGGGTTCCAGAAAAACAAGTGTATATATAATAAGTTACGGGTTTAGAGAAATGTCAAGTATCTGAATGGGTTTTTTTTATCAATGTTTTTACCTTGCGGACATCTGCACTTTGGTTCCCAAATGCTTCAAAAACCGCAGGCAAAAAGGAGGACAACTGATCCATTAATTCCTCTTGCGAGAGCCTACCCACAAGCTGTGCACATAGAATTAATGAGTCTGTTTCAGTGAGAGATCTGAAGGATTGTCATTAAAATGAAAAACAGTGATTAATGAATTCTAACCTTAGTTAAACAATTGATGCAAGCAACGAGAGTCTTCTCGTCGTCTGTTACCAATAATGGGACAATAACCTGAAACAAAGACATAACTCTAATTAAATCAACTAGATATAAAATGAATAACAAAACCAATGAGGTCATGAAAAGAATGATGTTCTGGTGTATACACTTAAGCATCTAAAAGGATCGTATTGGGACAAAACTGTCGTCAAGCATTGCTCAGCTTCACTGGAAACCTAAAAGAAAAGAGATACCATATACGAGATCAGGAGTCACGCAAATAACAATGGGGTTGATGCACAAGAATAAGGTTTCAATCTGTTACTTTGGGAATAGAGTCCTTTGAGACATGAAGCAGCTTCTCAATCACTATCTCAACCGAATCTTCCATGGCATCTTTCTGAAATTTTAAGCCGAGATATTACAAGTAAGAAAAGGTTTTGTAATTTCACAGAGCTGATTTTATATCAAACAAAATACATGTTCGAGATGATTAATTGATTACTCTGAGTAAGTAACAAACCTGGCCCTTTAGCATCTCAGAAATCAGCGAAAGAGCAAGTTCTCTGATAGAAAAATCTTCGTCATCAAGCACTTCAAGAACAACCGTCAAAATTTGATTGAAGTACTGCAAAAAGAGAACAGGGAGAATATCCCATCAGGGTTGATAATCAAGCGTATATGGTAAAGTCGCTATTAATAAAACAAACAATCATTTACATAGAAGCACTACCACCGGCCCACCGCATTCAAAAGAATCCCCATATAAAACAGGCAACCTACCAACGAAGTTCACCAACATAACATTTTTTAATCTTACATCTCGTTTAGCCTTGTAAACCTCAAGTACTCAATTTAGACATGTCAGTATGTCACAATCTTCTCAGTTGAACTGTAATCTATGAGTTCTTGTGCTAGGACCACTAATAACTCTGACTAACGGAACCAAGGTTCATAAGGGATACCTTAGTCCAGACTGATTCCTCATTAGCTACAGAAGCTTCAATTAGTTGCTGGATTCCAGATTTCTTGCTCGACGAAGGGATTCCATCACTCCCATTAATCTGTGAAAGCATAATGAATAAACATGCTTGCAAGTACCAGAGATAAAAAGTTCACCACTTTCAGCAGATGTGGTGACAGTTACTTACCATATGTAGAATCTGAGGAATGCTGGGTCCAGATTCTGGTGTTGGATTAACCTTAATAGATGAGAGCATGTAGTGACTCAAATTTAATTCGCGGGAGACCTCATTTTCATGTCTTTCTTTCAAGGAATCAGCATTCATCATATTTAGACCATTTTTCTCCAAATGTGGTGGAGATAAGCCATCCAAGTTTTCGTTGTTGTCTGAGCTTCCATTAGGGCTAGTTCTTGATATCAAACTCTGACCAGCAGACGTATATGTGTATTCAGAATCCTTTTGATTCAACATATCACTAGCAGCATTGATCCCACTTCTGAAGTTCTGATACAGCTTTTCCTGGGTTCCGCTAGAAACACTTTGACCAACACCACCAGTAATTGTTGTCGGCTCCTGGGAAGAACTCCACTTCCTGCCACTATCACTGTCAACAGAACCCCCAGAATACCTGCCAAGGAATATATTCTTCTTGGAAGCACCAGCAAATCCTTCTTCAGATGATGTCCCAATGGCATCAGATGGGTCATAAGACTTTATTCTCTGTTTTTCCTTTTTACTCTGCATATAGTTTAGTAGGTCCACCTCGATACGGGGGGTATATTGTTTGAGAGCTCGTCTCAAAGAATTTTGCTCCTCAACCGACAAACTAAGAATGTAATTTAGCAGTCCCGCAGAATCATAATGATTGTAAACTGATATGATGCAAGTGATGGAAGCTTCCTTTAACTTGGTATTTTTGTCGCGGGTTAATGGTGTCAACTTTGCCAGCCACAATTTTAGGATGCCACTATTACCTGAAATTTCAGGGTTACCAGCATACCTGTTGAAGGAGTTGATGGCAAATTCAATCACAGCTAATTTAGCCTTTGGTGACCTCTGCTCATCCAATGAACGCAGCAATGCAGGTAAAAGAGAATCTACACTGTAGGTTTTGCTGACAATTTCCAAAGTCGACGAGCAAGGTTGTCTGACTACCTCCTTAGGATCAATTAGCCGTGAAAACACATGGGGTAAGATTCTTTCCATGTAGCTCTCAAAAGGCTTTCGGCAAGACGGTATAAGATCCGCAAGTGTCGACAGTGCTGCCTGTGCGACCTTGTGGTGAGGATCATCCAAGTGCCGGAGAAATAGTTTCATTACTTTTTCAAAACTTTGAATTACTTCTTGGGCACCTTTTGGACCTTGTTGCAGCAGAGTTTGGAGAAAATTAAAAGCTGCAACTCTGGCACACCAATCAGAGCTTGAGTTCAAGCCATCATTAAGGGCCTCATTCAGGGAAGCTGGACCATCAACATAATTTGACATGTCACCAAGTTGCAATTGGCTATCATCAAAACTCCTCCTCCTGCCTGCTGACATTCGTCCCCCAACGTTCTTCCTCAAAAGTGGCCTCTGGAAATTGGGAACATGGCTAGCATTTGGATCCCTGAATGTTAAATCTCTATAAGTGGTATCCATCTGCTGTCTGTCAAAATGACCCGCCATAAACCGCCTCGCCTCTCTGGAATCGGTGTTTTCTTCAAAAGAACTTCTCTCATTTCTCTCTGAGATCCGTTTGGCTGTCAATGATGAAAAGCTAGGATCAGACTCTGACAACAGATTGCCACGGTATGATTGTCTTCCTGAGTCCTTTGAAGCTTGGATTTGGGTGATGATATCTGACAAACCAAGGCCACTACTGCGATTACTGCCTCTATTGATATTAGGCCTAGATTCAGCAGTTGTGCTACTAGAGAGGCTATTGGACGCTGAAACAGTAGCATGGAATGGAGGATCACGAGACGATGGAGGGTCAACTCCTGCACTAGGGGAGAAAAAGGTAATTTAGTGGGGTTTATTGGTTTTAGTATTTTAATGGATTTGAAATTCTACTATGAATCCTATGTTATTCAATTAAAGAATTCAACATAAGAATTTCATTTTCATGTGGATTTGAATGGATTTGAGAATGATTTTATGTTAAAAATATGAAGAGTGAAATCCTAAGTAAAACCTTGTTATTTGAATGGATTTCCAAATTCTACATGGATTCTCAAATTCTATATGGATTCTCAAATCCATTGTTCATGTCAGAGACTTTTCAAAAAAAAGAATATACTCTCATAAGGAAAGAAGCTCAATACCTAGATCCAAACTACTCGAACGAAGGGCCGCAGGATTCTGTCTATCAGAAACATGCAGTCCTCGGAGCATACTTTCAATTGCACTGACCTTCTGCTTGCTTGACTGTAACACACTTTCCAGACTACGTTCAGAACCTTTATTCAGATCCTTTGATTGGGATAAGAGTAGCCCAGAAGAAAGAGATCCTCCTGATGATAAGTTTGAACTTCTATCCATAGCGACAATAGCTGATGTTCCATAGCCAGGTAGATTAGACGGAGTAGACGTCTGCGATAATGAAGGATGGGAGTGTCTCTCACGGACAGAAGGTGAGGCATGCCTCCTATGAATTCCACCTTCTTCTTCATTTATTAGCTGAAACATATGGAATGGGTTATCAAGCCTCATCAATGCTAATAAGCAGAACATAGAGTGGAGACGCCTTACCCTTTGAATAACAGGGTCAAAGGATGAAAACAAACGACGAGATCGATCAGGCCAAGTTTTTGCAAACATTCTGTAGCACATTCTAGCAGTTGCCCGTACCTGTTAATATAATGTATTAAAAGCTTGCAATGATACATGAAAGAAAGCTAGATGGGCAATACAAAATATACAAAGAATTTAATACTATTGATACAAACATCCATACAATCAAAACCACTGCCGTCCCACAGAGATGAATCAAAGAACCACATACCTAGCTCACTCAGCATCTGCTACATAATATCTAGTAATATGGAAAGTGGTACCACAACTTACCTCACTCATAGCATCTGCTACACAGCATCTAATCAGATCTTCGTATAAATCAACTGATCGCTGAATTTCTGGAGCATCAGGCCAGTGTTCGAGTGTTAACAGTGCATATTCACAACATCTGTATATAAACCGGGATTAACTTCCATAAGATCATATATCTTATAGCCTGTATAAAAGCTCCAGTATACCTTGCTCGCAGAATTGCATTACGGTCATGTTTTGCTGATTCAGCTATGCGAGGTAGTACACGGGCAGCTTTGCAGTTACGCAGCATCTGGAATAGCAAGAACTTAGACGAGCAGGCAATGTTATAGAAACTAAAATTAGAGGAGCTAATAATTTACCGTCTTTATACAGTTATCAGCAGATTCTGCAATTACAAGCACAGTGATCACAACCAGCTTGAAAAGCACCTGATTACCATATAGTAATATTAACAAGAATGTATATGGTTGAATGTCATAACAGCAAATGACAACGTTTTAAGCTTACTGGAATAAACATCTCAGCGCATGCTTCAAAATCTCCCAGTAGCTCTTTTGATAAGAGACACAAGAGATGGCAAGCCTATGAACATAGGAAACAGCATATGAAGAAAAGGCATTGGAAAAAATGGTTACTAAAATTACATACGGTAGTGTCACATAATATACTGTTTACCCTATTAAAACTGTACCCACTAGCAAATGTGTTATTCTAGTTAAACTTATTATAAATTTTACTAAGATGAAAGGCATAGGCATAGAAAAAGATGAAACCAATAAACTTAAATACTCAAATGAGAAAGCATTCGTTGTTGACATGCCAGCTAATCAATTTGTCTCCATTGCTGGTCTAAGAAAAAATAATCACAATGGCTTCCAAATCCTAATAATAGTAAATTATCAAATAGACATTTTTAGCTAACCTGCTTCACAATGGTTGATCTACGGTCAGAGAGTTGTGTACTTAAGGGACCCACAAGTTGCTTCAGGAGACCTCGGAAACAAGAGTAATTAGTCGCACCTTCAACAGAAAAAGATTCCATGAGATGGGATACAAGAAAAATCCCAACAATGGCGCAGAAAATATCATGAACAGCAGTCAAAGCAAATGAAACTCAAATTCGAAAACAGACAGACAATTTTCTTTTTGAATAGGTACCTCCTGCAACAAGTCCTTCAACCCTCTGCATAGCTGAAATACGCATTGACCAGTCCTTCTCTGGGACGAGTGTTGAAGCAATTTTCTCAAATTCTCGTATCAGCTCCTTCTCTGAGTACACTTTAATTGGCTCAATGGGTTTTTCGGTGATGTCTGCATCTCCTGTAATGCACAGATACAAAGGTAATAAAACCAATCAGCCAAGATGGAAATATTACAATGCCTATTTTTAGACTTTGATCCTTGGGAGAACGATCTTAACCTCCAAATAAAGAATTTTCTCTCGTGGAAGTCTTTGCCCTAGGACTACTTTTCTTAGTATTGACACTTGATGCCTTAACCTCATTTACAACATGATGACCACTACGGTTATCTGTAGATCGCTGTTGTGGCTCAATACGTTCCAGTCTAGCATTAATATCCTTCACCTGATTTAAAAAGGAAAAAAAAAAAAAAAAGATTTACGGCAAAGAGCTCCCCAAGACTGCATACATATTGTACTTTATCAAAGCAAATAATGCTAGACTACGAGTACACCAAGCTCCGATGCAGATGAAAGCTAATAATAATATGAATTATGCATTCTCTCACTGCACATGGATCGAACTGAATCTGAGATTTACCATATATGATGGAAGATGGTGTCGCTGAAGCTCTTCTCGAAATTGAGACCCACCCTGCATATACATCTCCTAAAGAACAGAGAATTATGATATTAAAATCAATCACAGAATAGGGCATCTGGATTCTGAATTCTATAGAACATAACAGAAAGAGTTCCACGGAGCGAGCAGATTCCTCTTCTAATACTTCACAAAAACTCACTGGTTTCACTAATAATACTGGAGTTTAAGGTACATGGCCGTGTTTGAGAATCTGCCTTAAAAGACTAATAAAAAATTCTTAAGAGACAAAGTGTAAACAAGAATTCAGTAGAGTAGTTGAAAACGAGTTACTCTCACGTCTCACCTCAATACAGAGAATTGCAGCTTCCCTAACAGCTTGATTCGGGTCATTTAACATCTGAAGTATCTGATAATTAAGAAGAAAAAATACAGCAAGATCAATCAAACCCAATCTGACATTCCTTAAAACCAATAATTACAAGAAAACATTAGTTTCACTATACCGGAGCAAGTATAACTCGCTGAAGAGGGAGCTCCGTGGATGCAAAAAGACCAATTGCGGATGTGACGGTACGCGCAAACTCTTCCCTCACTCTCCAACTCTTATGCATCCACGCATAAGAACCTGCTCTCTCCACTATAATCGTGGGAGACGAAACCTAAAATTAAAACGAATCTAAATCTCTTAGCCAATACAAATGAAATCCCTCTCGATTAAACTCTCAAATATAGTAACAATTCTTATCACCTCCATTAGAGTGGTCAACAAACGCCTGGCAGCATCCCTAACCGGTTGCTTACTATCACCGAGGCGCTCCACGACGGCGGGAACAAGGGCGTTGAGATGAAGCTTGAGATGCTCACCGGCGAGCACGGCGGCGGAAGCAAGCGCCTGAAGCGCACCTTGAGAGACTCTGAAATTGCTGTCCTTGAGAAGATCCAAACAACAATCAACAAGTGACGTGACTTCCGACGGACTCAGACTCTTTCTAGAAGCTTCTAGGAGTTGATGCAGGCGTTCGACAGCAGCCATGCGCTCCTTGGTGTCCTTGGCTCGCGCCATTTCTAGAGCTTCCTCCATTTATTACCAACCACCCGATCTGACTCTCCTCTCTTCAGATCTGCTTTATCTCCAATCACACTAAAGACGAATCGATCAGAGGAGGATTCGATTTCGACGAACACAGAGAGGTTGTAGAGAGAGAGTGATGAGTTGTAGAGAGAGAGAGAGTGTGAGAAAAGGAGGGATTATAGCGGAGAAGTGCCGCTTAATTTTTTTTACTTAGTCCTAAGAAGAAAGAATGCGAGAAAGAGTAAAGGTGACTATACTAGAAAAACATTTGAAGACGATAAACGAAAGCATGTGGTTGGCTAGCTAATTCACTATTTACCCCTGCTTTTGTTCATAATTACACTCACATGCCACTATTATGTTTATGCTATTGTCCCAACTTAACGACCGGTTACGATTCTCAAACGTTTTATCCGGGTTGGGTTTGGTCGCAAAACAACTGACCTCTAATTGTTGGTTTCTTCAACAAATCGTACCTTTCCAAGGTTTAACTTTGGTTCAATATTTGATTTTTCTTTTTGCTTAAAAACTAAAAGCTAGATTTATTTATTTGACTAGAAGTTGAATCAAAACCATAATAAATGTTTATATATGACCAGACCCGAATAAAAACATCCTAAATTGCGTCCTACCCAATGGTTGGTAAGTCCTTTAAAGAACGAAACCAATTAAATTGCTCATTAAATTTTTGTTTATTTCCTTCATTTAAATCACAATTTGTCATGTCTATCAACAACCTAACCAGACTGTAATAAATCCAAATCTCATGTATAATCAATTGCTAGTCATACGAAATTTCCAAAGACTACAAATAAATAATAATACTTCTAATCAAGTTAGTTAGTTAATTAAGAAAACTAATTTCAACTGGCCACCCAACTGATGATGATAAGATTTAGTATAATGTCCGTCGGCTCATAAGTTGATTTCGGATTAGAGGAAAAAGCTTATTGATAAGTCCACATCATCTCCACAACACAATGGACCAGAAAAAAACGGTACTAAATATTTAGGGAACTTTTAAAATTTAATAATTTCTGTTAATTGCATAACTGAATTTCGAAATGAATTTATGAGGGAATGTGAAAAGGATTGATTTGAGATCGGAGGAAAAATGATATTGTTGTTTTGTGTTAAGACCTTCTTGTGACAAACAACAACACACGTAGAGATTAATAAATTATGGACTTGCTTTTCTTAGTAGACACGTGTAAACTTTGTTGAAGATATTATTAAGTTCAAATCTGTTTAAGATGTTTTTGGGAAATTGTGTGATGACTGATGAGTCGCTTTGGAATTCGACCATTATGAACAAGGCAATCATCACACTCCTACCAACTCTAGATAAGTCTAGTGGGGAATGATTGGGTCCTTCAAAATAATGTTCAACATAATTTCCCTAGTTCAAATTACTCCGTTGTAGTTTAAATCGAACGTTCACCAATAAAAATAACACTTTAATTATAAATTGTAAAGGTTTTTTGCTTCACAGTCTGCGCATAGGAAATTCTGATTATATTGCTTTTGAGGTTGTGCATCCTAGTGCCAACATGCGACAGTCGTTTTCATTTCTGTTTGGTTTTGGATTATTCGGTTTGGTTACATGAAATAATTCGTCATGAGATTGTAGTAGTGGTTTAGAAATCTATATGGTTAAGACTGTAGTCGTTTCTAATTTCTTGTTTTTTTTTGCTTTTTCTCCCATACTTCGATCTATGCTTTTGTTGTCTTTGGCTTTAATACAATCCAGAAGTTTTTCAAATTTTTTTATAAATTGTACATACCAAAACCACTATAAACACTAAACAGTATGCAATTTGTGAACTTCCATATTTTTAAGTGGCACATTAAATTACCGTCAACCTAACCCGCATACCAATCCAACAAATTCACCAGTGAATAGTACCAGGCCAAAGGTGAACAGCAAAACTGACCCATACAGAGGAGTTATTTACGGCTCATCATCGTAAGGGACGTGTGAAGCCGAGGATGAAGGTAAAATGAAGATGGGATGTCCATTGCGTTGAAACCCACCAAGTAGAGAAAAATGGTCAGCGTCTTGGCTGATGCAGTGATTCCCCGTCATGTCAAGACGTTTGAGATCACCTGAACACAATCATCATCCATATATTTAAACAAAAATGGCCCAACAACCAAGCTGAAGAAATGCAGCTCGAACCGATTTAAGAACATTATTACCTTGTGCACTTCTCAGGGAATCGCATAGCATGACCAAAGATTCAAATGGCACAAGATTGTAGGATGCGTCGACTGAGACAAGTTTCGGTGCTAGGGATATGAGCTTTGACAAAAATCTACCGGTCTCTAGTCCTCCACGGTTTTTACTGAAGCAGGATACCGCAAAAGGAACATGAGGAAACTGAAGAAGTAATGCAATGTATACAGAAAACAGAGGAGATGGATTTGCTTTGAACCTTATATTGATATTCAGCAGGTTCTTTAACTCTTTTACAAGTTTTCTGCCTAGCTTAAGAAACCCATCAGGACCTAGCCCAATACCCGAAATGTTGAGAGACTCGACGGAGATTGCCAATGAGTTTACTATAGACTCCGCGACCTCGCTGAAAAACAAAAAATATAAAGACACTTCACACCGGTATTAGGTGATCTAAAATTTTAAGTTAATGAATACCTTCCAAGGGCATTATCTGCAACAGATAGGGATTTTAAAGGTTTTTCCAGCATTGAAAGGGTATCAAGAAACTCGCTAACTCCGCCAGATGATAACTCACAGTTCTCCAAGTTCAAATCGGTTAAATGAGAATCTGGTTTCTTTGTGAAGTAAGATATCAAGCTTCTGTAGCATTCAAGAAAAGCATGTAAAGAGAAACAAAACTCTGCTGATTTAATCCAAGATTACAAATGTAGGAACTTAGAGAACAAACCTGATTCCATCATCTTCAAGGGGGTTCCCGCTCAGGTCAAGAGATTGCAAAGCGGGCATATGGAGAAGAGCATGTGCAAGATTCTCTGCGTCGTATTTGTCAAGTTCATTCCCCCTAGAAACACAATTCTAACAGTTTTACAAGGTTCCTGGCTTAAAACCGCAACTTCACTAGAAAGTACCTTAGGTTGAGCTTGCAGAGCGACTGTAAATACTTTCCAGATGACAGAGAACCAACAACAGATCTCCCGCTGAAAGTAGAAAGCCATCCTGAAATCTATATATTGTATGTCGGTCAGCCATAAAAGGCAAGTGATATTTCATTTTGAACAAGTAGAATTATGGCGGTACACACGTTATTGTCAGAGAGATCAAGGGAAGAAAGATCTGAGGAAGAATCAAGAAGTGTAGAGAAAACCATCCTCGCGATATGCCTATCGAGGTTGCTATCGCAAACATGTAAGGAATGTAAAGACCTGAAAGAAACACGATGTTCAATAAAATAAAAATAAAAAAAACCATGGAAGTGGATAAAGAGACTACACACTTTGTAAAGAAAAGAGACTTTGACAGCCAAATGAGCAAACGTTTAATAAAGAGGCCTTTGGCATCAGTTCATATGTATACCTCACTGAAACCAAGAATGAAAAAAAAGCGGAAGACGCAGCAAGTGGATCTATCTCAATGTCAGATGTCTTTATACAGAAACGTTGCATCCCAGTTGTGTGACTACCCTTTCTATGCAGAGAAGCGCATACTGCACTGATGAAACTCGAAGAAAGCTTACAGTGAATGAATTCAAGCGAAGTTAATGTTTCTCGACTCTGGATCAAGAGCTTACACAAGGGCTCAACCTGTCACATCATAGATCAGCAGGAATTAAATTCCAGCTGACTAAACATATGAAACTAAGGAGTGAAAATGCCTTACATGTTTCTCGGATCTGATCCAACGCAGAATCAAAGAGTGCAAATTACTTCCTCGTAATAACTCCTACAGTAACAAAGGTTGAATGATTGTTCAATCTACAGAGATACAGTTATACAGTTCAAAGAGAAAGATAAACGTCGAAAAGAATACAAAATAGCGCCTCAATCAGTGATGCTGAAAGAAAGAGTAAAGACGGCTCTATTTCTAAGCACAAAAACACTATAACACCTCAGAGCATATTTTAATTACTTACACAAATTTCGGTAACGCAGAGCACATTCAGAAGCCTCAGAGACCTGCAAAAGGTAAGAACAAACATAGGAAAGTATAATAGAGTGTTAAATCAGTGGAAACCAAATATCTGCACAACCTGTCATGAGCGATATAAACCCCAGTCAAGCAGAAAAATGTCTTTGAAATAACTGACCATCGACACACATGAAATGTTACTAACCTAAGATACGGTCCAAATGTCTGGAAATGAAAAGACAGTTCAGTGCAGACACATTTTTGACAATTTATGTGCTCTTCATGACAAATGTATCTCAATATATTATCTGCAACAGAGAAAACGAGTAAGTGAATAATGATTACTGAGCAACTAAAAAAACTTTTTGTAGAAATTTAATAGAGCAACTTACCTGATACAATAATGGAACTGATCCGACCACTAAATGTGGGACGCATAGCTACCTCAGCTGCTTCATCAACACAACTGTTACTCGGATCAACATAAAACTCAAAAGGAAGAAAAAAGAGTAAACAACAAATCATCTGTAAATCTAGTTAGGCAGGCATACTTTTGCAGATGCTTTTCCCAGTAAAGGTGTTGCCAGTCAGCTGGTAGTTCCACACGGTTAACGAGCTCAGGCCACCGCAGCTTAAACAACACTTTCCAAGAGCTACCAAGTATATCATTTCTGCATAAGAGTTTCAGCTTAATCTTTCTACAGTCTAATTTGAATAACAACAAAACAGGGAAATGAAGGGAATCCAAAGAGGAATTCATCTAACCTGGCACGTTTTCTCCCACGAATCAAGCAATCATCGCCAGATTCATAATCATCCCAGCAGTTGAACGGCCTATACCAATTATCCAGGAAAACAAAAAGTGTAAATCAAATATGAGCTGTGTCATCTCCATCCATCAAATCTATAATAACCCTTAAATCAGGACAAAAACTGTAAAAAGCCATCTTAAATCAAAACCAAACTGTAAGTAGTAACTAACATGTGGGTCTGGAAATTGTGTAAAGCTAGTGCAGGCAAGTGTGCGATCACACCATCAAGCAACTCCGACGGAAGCTCGTATACATCCGGAATTGGATTATCGCCTGAGTATACAGGAAAAAAAAAATTAAAACAATTTGACCCGAGAAAACCTGAGCTTTCTGAGAATCTACTGTCTCCAGTTTACCTTGTAGGAGCTGAAATTTGAGGGATTGGGTGCAGAGAAACACAAGGGATGGAGGTTTCGTCATTCTCGAATGCCGAATCTCCCTCGCTCTCTCTTCCAAACACCATTCGTCTCTAATTCGTTATGAGCTCTTTCTTAATGATGGGCCTTTGTATCCATTACTATGGCCCAATTATATATACTTATGTCACATAACTTATTATGTGTAGTAGGAAGAGAGATCTTGAATAAATTCAAGTGGTTCCCACTGGTGTAGAGATATACACTTTGTCAAGTTTTCATTTCTGTAATAAGAAAACATGTATATGTCGGTCTTAGGGTTTTAGGCAAACCTAGGCTTGTGACTGTGTAAGAATCTATATAAATATATTGTTTAAGGATTGAATAAACGCAAACCTAGGCTTGTGACTCTTTTTTCTCCATTAATCTTTTCTCTTCTCTCTCTAAAAAAGCTCTTTAAAAAGTTCAGATCCGTAATTTGTGAGTCTGGGCCGGCGGTCGGTGCTTTCCTTAGCACCACCGTTGACCCCTCTCTTCCTTATTTTCAGTTCTTTTCCCTTTTAGTTTTTACTCTTCTTTTCTTTTTGGATGTTGATCGGTTTGTTTTGAGTGAGTTGGAAGAGATGAATCGACCTTGGGGGTTCCGTCTCAAGGAGATGGTGGGTAGATCGTCCTTGTGCAGCTCTCCGTTGGTGTCTCACACAACAGATCTAATCTCCTTTGTGGAGTCCAGATCTGTTCGGTTCTGAGGTCGGTTCTTTTTTCCGCAATCTCTTGCAAGACTCCGGTTTGAGATTGGTCTCCTCCATCAATTCCGATTCAACCTTTTGGTAAAGGAATTCGATCTGCCTGGGATTTGTAAGCTTCAAATCCATCTTAGGGTTTCTGCTTGCAAAAGTTTTCTTCCCGCTGTGCATGTCCTGTTCTGGTTCTGTATGGCCTATCCCGGTTAGCGTTTGTTGTCGGATTCAAGTTTAGGGTGGACTGTCCTTCCCTCTCAAGGTTCTTTTGATCAATTCCAGTCTTACGGCTCTCCGACCTGGTTTTTGTTCTATTTTGGGGGCTCATCTCTCTCACCGTTTCGACCTGGTATTGGGTTCCCGATGTCACGCGGTGTTTGATTCCCTTCGCTCCCTGTCTCTACTTGAAGATGTGGTCGAAGTCTCTCTCTCTGGTTGGGTTGTTAGTTAGGCGTTTAATTGGTGTGTTTCCTTCGCCGTTTCCGGTTTATGGTTTAGGCAGTAGATTGGCCTAATTTCTTCTACCGGAGTTAGCATCCCTGGGCTAATCATTGTGAGGTAGATACTTATTCACTATGGGAGGAAGTTGTGGTCGTATTCTCAGACCTCGAGCCATTTAGTTCATTAGCTACTTGTCGAGAGTTGTGTTTTAGGTGTGTTTTTATTTTAACCTTGGTTTGGTTGGGGCTTGTGATCCCTTCTTTTTGTACTTTGCTATCATGTAAGCTCCTGTGTAATCTTGGTTGTATGTTGTTCGTCTCTGGGGATTTCGTTTAAATCCGCCGGCTTCTGTCTCTGGGGCACATGTTTGTGACCGCCGACTCTGATGTATTATCCTCGTTTAAGTTCTAATAAAATTAAGATGACAAAAAAAAAAAAAACGCAAGTCATTGTCGATACATAAATTTACATGATATCAGAGCAATTGATCTAGATCAAATAGTCAAAACTTTTCTGTTCTTTGAAGGATGTGTTCTGTTTTTTTGTCTCTGTTTTTGCACATCTTTTGTTCTCTTTTTTTTTTTTTTTTTT
>OVAP01000054.1:0-41207 GCA_900406295.1 Aurinia saxatilis | reverse complement strand
TTTTTTTTTTTTTTTGTCAACAATTTCTGCATTATGCTGGGCTCGAACCCATGTGGTGACACAGTGACAGTCATAACACAACCGCTAGGCTACAAGTCCTGGTCGCACATATTTTGTTCTCTCAAGTTTATGTTTTAGGTCTTGAGCGTGTTCCTAGTATTGTCCAGAGCGTGTCTGTAATGCCCCTACCGGTGAGGTTCCCATGTTGTCTCTCAGCCCATGGGCCCCACTCCTATCTGACGGTCAGTGCGTTAATTTGAGAGCACTCGGAAGAATTGTTTACCCAGTAGGTCACCCATCCTTAAAATGTTCCAGCTCAAGCACGCTTAACTCTAGAGTTCTCTCTGGACAAGTGACCGAAAAGATAAGTGCACTTTCGTGACATAGATAGGCAAATCAATTCTCTTAAACCTCTCCACATGCTTGACCATATACCAAAAATCGGGATGTTACAATCACCCTCACTCACAGAGTGCAACGTCCTCGTTGCACACCAGGACCGTCACCTCTGACGGTGTAAGGCCACATGAATCCACACTCGTCTGGGTTCGGCTCTGAGAGTGTCTTTGGTTTTTAAGCGTGTCACTATTCGTATTTTGTTCGTGGCATCATGACTGATAAACAAACTCCTCTTGGTGCTTCGACGATCCCCGAAAAGGCAGTAGAAGCCTCTTCTATTTCGCCGTATCTTCTCCATGCCTCTAATAATCCGGGAGCCATGATTGTCTTTATTCGATTGAACGGAAACAACTACAATGAGTGGGCCTCCGACATGTTCAATGCCCTCCGTGCCAAACGCAAAACATGTTTTATAGATGGCTCCTTGAAGAAACCGGCTGTCGACAGTTCTGATTTGGAGAATTGGTTAACAGTCAATTCCATGATCGTTGGCTAGCTTCGTATGTCTATCAAACCTCAAGTGAAATCGACCGTGGCGTACATCACTGAGGCGTGCCATCTATGGACCGAGTTGCGTAAACGTTTCTCTGTGGGAAACAAGATCTGAATTCATCACATCAAAGCTCAACTGGCCTCATGTCATCAAGATAGGCAATCTGTGAAAGATTATTTTGGTCGTTTCTCGGCTGTGGGAAGAGCTTCAGGTGTATCGTCCAATTAAATCTTGTTCGTGTGGAGCTTCATCAGCCATCTCCAAAGAAAGAGAAGAAGAAAAGGTTCACCAATTTGCGATTGGTCTTGATGATGCGCGATGTGGTGGTTTGAGTACTCAAATCATTGGTATAGATCCTCTGCATGGCTTGGGAGAGTGTACTCTAAGATCATTCGTGAAGAACAGAGGATCGTTTCTAAGCGGTCACATGAGCATAACCCACAAGAAGTGGTGGGTTTTGTTGCTCGGTCTGATAATGTGAGACGTGATCAATTGTCGTATTTTGGAAGCAAGCCTGGCGAACAGGGTCGGAACGATGCTTCTATTCAACTGTCTTGTCATGTCCTTTGCTCTCATTGTGGTCGCACGGGTCATGAGAAGAAGGATCGTTGATCGCTCATTGGTTTTCCCGAATGGTTTTCGAAACGTGTTGATCATAACAAAGGGTCTGGTGGTCGTGGGAAAGGAGGTTGTGGTACTGGTTCTGGACGGGGTCGTGGGGACGTCGCACATGCTGCTCATGCCACAAGTTCCAACTCGTCTTCGTTTCCTGAGTTTACACCCGACCAATGGAAGTTTCTTACTAACATGGTGCAAGAAAAATCAGCGCAAAAGTCCTCGGCTAAACTCTCTGGTAAGAAAGATCTAGGTGGTGTTATTCTAGATACAGGTGCCTCACACCATATGACTGAAAATTGGTCTCTCTTGATTCATATTTCCTCCATCTCGCCATGTTTAGTTGGTTTTGCGGACGGTAGTCAAACCTTTGCTTTAAGCAAAGGCGTTTTCCCTCTCACTTTAAATATCTCATTAGAGAATGTCTTATACATACCAGATTTGAACTGCACACTGATCTCGGTTTCAAAGTTGTTGAAACAAACGAATTGTTTTGCAATGTTCACTAATATTGTTTGTGTATTATAGGACCGTTTTTCGAGGACCCTGATTGGAGTCGGTGAAGAACGTGATGGGGTATACTATTTCACGGATATAGTCACAGCAAAGAGTCATGTAGTTCAAGGAATTTCGGACCAAGGTTTATGGCATCAACGCTTGGGACATCCATCGTTTTCTGTTTTTTAAGATTTGTCTTTGTTTCCGCATAATAAAACAACTATCTTTAGTCCTTGTGATGTGTGTTTTAGAGCTAAGAAAACTCGTGAGGTTTTTCATGATAGTTTTAATGAAGTCAGGGACTGTTTTTCAATAATTCATGTTGATGTTTGGGGACCGTATCATGTCCCATCTTCATACGGTGCTGTTTAGTTTCTTACCATTGTGGATGACTCGGTTTGGACATATTTGTTACTTGAGAAGTCTGAAGTTCAAGGTGTTTTAAAGAAGTTTCTTGCCTATTCCGAAAAGCAGTTTGGTAAGTCAGCTGAGGTGGTCCGTAGTGACAATGGCAGAAAATTCATGTGTTTGTCAACCTTCTTTCGTGAGAATGGTATTATTCATCAAACGTCTTGTGTACGCACACCGCAACAAAATGGTCGAGTAGAGTGAAAGCATGGACACATTCTTAATGTCGCTCGTGCCTTGTTGTTCCAAGCTCATATACCAGTCAAGTTTTGGGGCGAAACTATTCTCACGGCAGCCTACTTGATTAATCGAACTCCTACTGCTATTCACAAAGGACGGTCTCGATATGAGCTCCTCCATGGTGTTAAACCGGATTATAACAATCTTCGGGTGTTTGGTGTTGCGTGTTATACTCATCGTCTCACTCACGACAAGAATAAATTTGGAGAGCGAAGTCGTTTGTGCGTTTTTGTTGGCTACCCATTTGGTAAGAAAGGTTGGAAGGTTTATGATATCGAACGAAATGAGTTCCTTGTTTCGTGTGATGTTGTCTTTCGAGAAGATGTTTTTCCCTTTATTGATCCTCAGTTGGTCCCTCCCGTGGCTACCTCGTCTCAGGATGTTTGTGATGATAATTGGCTGATTGGTACGATGGACATGGGGAGTTCCTCTGTTGTTGAAACTACTCCTGAACCAGTCATTCCGGACTCTCCTCCCTTTCTGACAGTAGTTGAACCAGTGGTTCCGCCATCACCATCTCCTCGACCCGCTGACTCTCCGGTTTTGTTGGTTGAGAATCTCGGTCGAGGACAGCGGGTCCCTAAACCGTCGATTCGGCTTAATGACTATATTATGTATAATGCTACCATAGACTCCGCATCAGCTCACGTTCTTCCCGACTCCGAGTCCTCGTCGGTCCCTGATGTCAACCTTGTCGAGGTCGAGATATCAAAGACCTATAGTGCTATGACTACAAGTCTCCGAAGAGCTTTGTAGGATAGTGGTAGGGTATCAATCCAAGCGAGGAGGAGATCAGCACTTTGAGTACATTACAATTATACTATGTTAAAGCGATCAAGAAGATTTCAAACAAGTAACAAACAAGTAACAAACAGAAATTAAAACAAGCAAATAAATGACTAACGATAAATATGAAGCTAGACTTAATGCAAACTCAAATAAGGGAAGATATTGGCCTTCGGGAACTGCAATAACGAATCATGCAAGAATAGAATAGACCTTGTAATTGGTTAGTCATTCACAAATGGGGAACCATCCTAGGCAAATGATTACTATGTGTAGCTTGACCCAATCTCTTGGTGCCATGATCTTAATCATCAACCTATGATGATCAAGGTTAAAAATGAGTCCAATATACCACTAGGTACCTTACTCTCTCTCGAGCATGCAAGGTGTACAGTAGCTAAACACATGTCAATTTTAATCAAGTATCATATCATGTCCCAACCCATTGGAAGCAAGAATAGATGACAAGCAACTAGTCTCCATTGATCTCTCACAAGAGACTAGCAATAACAACTTATGACTAACATGTTTAAGGAAATAAGCATTCAAAGACGTCTCATTTATTCAAGCAATCATCAAGTATCTTGTTGTATGGAAGTTAAAGGATCTACTCCATTGGTCTCCCACAAGAGATAGCTTTAAAGAATAATCACAAGGCAAGCTTTGGATTCAAGCTTTCCAAACAACAAGATGAGAAGATGCCTAAAATCTGTACCCCTATGATCTCTAAAAAAGGGACAGCTTTAATAAGACAAGAAGCTAAGGTGAACCAAGGTAAAGCTAAACCATTAATTCATTCAAGTATTTCAACAAACACCTTGTGGGAGTGTGAAAGCATAATCATTCCTCCATGATCTCTCATGTGAGGAAAGCAATAATGACTAGTAGAGTTTAGTTTTCCTTGAAGACTAACCATTTCCTATCAAGATCTAACATATTCATGCATAAATGTACCATTACCCATAGACCAATAAGATGACTACTCACTCATGACCAAGAAATCCATAGAGAAAATGATCAAAGAAATCATAATCAATGATAATAAAGATAAGATAGATGAATTTGAGAAAACAAATATCAAATCCTTAAGCATAAAAATCAGATCTCAAGGTTACAAAGAAGAAGGAAAAAAAAAGGTTACAAAGAAGAGAGAATTTTCGTGTTCTTCTCTCAAAGAAATAAGGATAAAATCTATCTTATGGTACAAATTGATTTCACTTAATTGATTTTCACCTAATCAATTTTATGATTTTGACCAAATTGATTTTCACCTATCAATTTTATGATTTTGATTTTCAAGTTGAAAACCANAGAAGAGAAGAGGAAGAGAAAGAACAAAAAACAGATAGAGAGAGAGAGAGAGAGAGAGAGAGAGAGAGAGAGAGAGAATGTGATTTTTGGAATATTTGATTGGTCCCATATATTTAGTTTCTTTTTGTAAAGAAAAATAAAAAATAATTAAAAAATAATAAATTTGACAAAAGAATAAGAATGTACAAAGTATTATGTTAGAGTGAAAAGAATCTAGTGGGCATTATAGACTTTTAGTTACCTTTGACTATGAATAAAAAATTATTTTGTTAGCCTTTTAATTTTGGTGGCAAAATGTGATATTTTTGATAATTTCTCTAAAAAGGAAGGACCTATCAGAATTTTACCCCTTACTTCTAGCTTTCAATAACTCAAATATTCCTCTCACACTACGGTTACAATATATGCTATGACCTGACGTCGATATGTTGTATGGATATATATATAGTGGGGATCCAACTGTATATGAGAAATACTGGCAGGAAATGAGGGAGGTGGCAACAATGGTGATACCTGGATGGCGACTATTTTTCAGATAATAACAATAACAACCTTTGTTGGTTTCTTGAACCAAAACTTAGCAAAGAGATTATGAAGATACATAAGATTGTTGATAACGCTGTAACGGAAGACCGTTTCATTGTTGTTGGCACTGGCTCAACGCAGTTGTATCAAGCTGCTCTATATGCTCTCTCCCCTCACAATGATTCTAGTCCCATTAATGTTGTTTCTGCTGCACCATATTACAGTGTGGGTCATGTTCAAACTGTTTAAACAGGAAATCATAAATTATAAACCACTCATTTCTTCACATGAATGGTCTGCAGTCCTACCCATTAATTACAGACTGTCTCAAATCGAGTTTATATCGATGGTGGGGAGATGCAAAATTATATAAGGAAGAAGGTCCATACATTGAGCTTGTTACATCTCCGAACAACCCTGATGGTTCTTGAGAGAATCAGTAGTGAACCGTAATAACGGTATACTGATCCATGATTTGGCGTACTATTGGCCTCAGTATATGCCGATAACATCCACAACTGATCACGATGTAATGCTTTCACTGTTTCAAAGAACACTGGTCATGCAGGGATGCGAATTGGGTAATTTTTTCTTAATTGGATACAAAAAGTCAGGAAGTCTTGTATATCTTGTTCATTTTGCAGATGGGCTTTAATGAAAGACAAAAACATCAAAGAAAATGACAGAGTACATAGAACTCAACACAATCGGGGTTTCAAAGGACTCACAGCTTCGAGCAGCCAAGATTTTGAAGGTTGTGTCAGATAGTTGTAAGAATGAAACAGCCAAATCCTTCTTTGAACACAGTCATGATGCCATGCATGAGAGGTGGAAACTATTGAAACGAGCAGCTAAGGATAGTAAACTTTTCATTGTTCCTGATCTCCCAACTCAACATTGCAGTTTCCTTGGGAAGGTTTTTGAGTCACAACCAGGTAAGTTGAAATGATTATATATAAGCGCATGGTTCTTTATTTGACTAATGTTTTTTTTTTATGAAGCTTTTGCATGGTTCAAGTGTGAAGAAGGGGTTGTGGATTGTGAAAGGCATTTGCGGGAGAAGAACAATATTTTAACGAAAAGTGGAAAATACTTTGGAGCTAAGCAGAGTTATGTGAGGATAAACATGTTGGACAGAGATTCTACCTTTAGAATTTTTCTTCAAAGGATTTTATCTTCATCCAATTCAACTTTCTAAGTACATGTGGATCCTAGATATTTGAAGACGATCTATGTTTTTCATGACTAAATTGCGACAAGTCTTGTCTCTATAATTTTTTGCTACCTTTTGGTTTTATTCATTCACACAAAGTTAACATATTACAATTGTTTAAAAGAGCTTGTGTTTGACAGCAACGAATTCAGGTTTGAATACCCTGGTGAATTTTAAAACACTATACTTACCGGATATAACCAATTGAACCACAACATGATAAAGAGGCGCCAAATGTCGAAATGTAGGGACATTTCAAGGAACATATGATCTCTTAATTCACCATATACTTCACACAAGAAGCATCATGTGTCGCAGTCCAAGTTGTAAGTCTTGAAAGCGTTGGGATCTATCTAGGCAAGCTAGCTAGTCACATATGAAAAGCATGTTTCGGGACTGCTCCTTTGAACCAACTATATCATGCCAGGACACAGTTTCACTAATTGGTATGTCTAAGTAGGCATGTGCATTGAGGGTAAGGGTCGGGTAAGGGTATTTAAAATATTTAAAATTATACCCGAACGGGTAATTGCAGTGTAAGGGTCGGGTACGAGTTGGGTAAGGATAATTCAAATAACAAAAATTATTACCAAATGGGTAATTATCGTAATTAAAAAGAATATTTCAATGGGTAATTACTAATAATATTTAAATATTTTGACCTTTTTTATAACAGTGTTTACCTGAATCATAAACCTCATTAATTAAAAAACCTGCAAATTAACCTTATACGAAATACAAATGATCTTGTGCTTTAACTTCAAGTAGATTAAAATTAGCATAAATTTTTAGCGATTACTAATTGCTCAAAAACTTTTGACTTTGACGTTCAAGTCTTCATCCAAAAAAGAGTTTATAATTAAGTAAGTCATAACACTTACCCGTTATAATAAATGATCATTACCCGAATGGGTAATATTGATTACCCTTACCCACACAGTTCAGGTAATTTTGTCCGGGTAAGGGTAGGGTCGGGTAACCCCACTCAAAATGCACATGCATTTTCCATGTGTATCCAACACTAATATTCGCTTTAGATATACCTGAAAGAGAAGCTTAAAGGAAGATGAAGATCTAGATTTTCTGTATCAGTTGATACTAGTACAAGAAGTAATACAAACGGATTGGAGTGCAAAATTGATGACCTCGAACTGATTCAAGATCAAAACAAAGTTATAAAGACGAACCAAGATGTGGTCACTGCTAGAGACTAGCACTTTGGAGAGGGTTGGAACTCTAGAGAGTTTCCTTCAAACTCTAAAAGAAGATTTCATTATTTCATGAAGAGAAAAGGAAAATCAAATACAAGTCCGTTGTTATGGGTTTTGAAAAACTGTCAACGCCCATTGTGTATAAATAGGTGTAGAGGCATTGTATGTGTCTTACCATAATGAAGAAGCTTTAGTAAAAAGGGGTTTGAGTTTCTTGTAAGAAAGCAAACATTAAGGTGATAAATGGTAATCATTGTGAGGTTCTTGAGTTGTGTATAAACTCTTTAATGTGTGAGGATAAAATCAATAAGTTAAGGAATGTCTTGAGTTTATTGAAAAATCGTTTTAAGCTAAACTTGAAAATTTGATCTAGTAATTTTTTAAGAATTCATTTGTGTTATTTTTGTACTAGTTCTTGTACCCTTGGAATGTGTCCCATGATTCCAAAGAGATAACGCCTAAGGTATTCAAATGAATGTGGAGAGCCTCCCCACTGCTACTCCTAGCCGCAAGTAAGCTCCAACCTAGTTCACTTACCACATTTGCAATGACAAAATCTATCGGGATTAACATATTCCTAAGACCCTCCAGACAATTTGTTCAAATGGAGACCGATTATCCGGTATAGTTGAATCTTAAAAGAGTTTTAAAATTTGATTATGTAAACAACTATCCACATGTGTGGGCGCCCACTTTTTCTGGGGTTCAATCTATTAATGTATGGTTGCTAAAAAAAAGAAGCAAGTACGCTGTCTCGTTTCACTTAGCTAGTTTTTTTTAGCACGTCCAATATTGTTGTACAAACAATCTTTTAAAAAGCAGTAAAAACTTAATGAGTTGCTTTTGATTGGTAAAACATAACGAAATCAAGTTTATAAAATGTGAACATAGTGGTAAATTTATTCATCGCCATTGTTACAAAACAGATAAAAAAAAGATTATGATTAAAATATTTAATAACTAGTCAATTTTTATTTATTTTACATACATTTTTATATTAATTAAAAATTGATCGCTGTAAAAAAAGGCTAATTAAAGTTTTTGGGCCGGTGGAAAAACTTAAATGGGCTAATGCTTATATGGCGATCAACCAAAATATTTTAGACACATAATATGTTTAAATAAAAAATCATATAATCGACCAGAGAGCGCCACATAGGATTTTTGGACTCACAATTTTTAGGCCAAGTAGATGGAAATTTTTGAAAACTACCACTTTTGAACACCTCTTTTTGAAAATACCATTTTGGGGATGACATAGAGTATGATGGCATTGGTTTTAGAGATCTCGAACATTTTAACCAAGCTCTTCTATCTAAGCAGGCGTGGAGGCTTTATTAGTATTTGGAGAGTTTGTTTGGGAGAGTGCTTAAAAGTCGGTATTATGATCAAGGAAGTTTTTTTAGGTAATGTTGGGGCGAGACCTTCTTATGCATGGTGGAACATTATATATGGCAGAGAACTTCTCCTACAAGGCATGGGAAAAATGATTGGTTCAGGAGAAGGAACATTGGTATGGAGTTCAGCATGGATCAATGATGTGCTGCCAAGACATTCTTCTCTTCCTGATGGCCCGACGAATATGACTTTGACGGTTAAGGAAAAAATACGTCTATGATCCGTTTTTTTATTTTAACCTTGTCTATGAAACTTCTTTATGGAGGAGGATGTTAATTTGATCTTAAAGGCAAAACCAAATGTGAGGAAGCAAGATCGGGTTGTCTGGCATTTTAACAAGAATGGAAATTATTCAGTGAGGTCTGGTTATTGGCTTTTGAGATGAATTCAAAACCGAGAATTATTGGCAGAGGTGGAAGCACTCCCTTCGCTTAAACCCCTCAAAGAAAGGAAGATCGATACTAGTCCAAAGATTAGAACGTTTCGGTTGAAGGCATTGAGTGGAGCTCTAGCGGTACCTGAAAGATTGCATACGAGAGGAGTCTTGGTGGATTTACAATGTTTAATATGTGGTGCAGACAATGAAACAATAAATCATATTTTGTTTTGTCGTTCGATAGCTTGTCGAGCTTGGGAATTAGCCAACATACTGCTTCCAAAAGAAGGATTTTCAACGACTGGTTTATACTCGATTTTTTTCTATTTGTTTCAAGTGATGGATGATGGGCGTTTTCATACAAATATGTATTGTTGTGCCATGGTTACTATGAAAGTTGTGGAAATATCGAAACAAAATTATGTGTAGTAATACATTTGTTCCATGTTCAAGCGTGGTAACGAGATCTTTGGAGGACGCTTAAGAATGGAGAGAAGCTAAAAAACAAGGTGAAGCAATGCAACATGTACATCATGTTCGGAACTTAGTATAGGAGCCTCCGGATTTTGGATTGTAAAGTGTAATATCATATCGGTTCTTCGTGGTCTAAACAAACTCAAAACTCATGAGCTTCATGAGTGATTCACGATTATGATGGGCATGTTATAAATCATGCTTGGCGATCGTTGTGAGTGTGGAGTCTGAAATTGAAGCAGGTATTCTTGAATGGTCATGGGACTTCGAGAGCCTTCAACATTTACGATATACAACTTTATTGCATCTACTTCAAGCATTGTTACTGCACTGCTGAAGCCATTGATTCGGCTATGGAGATGATGATTGACTCCTTATTGAGAGTGTTATATGATCATCATGGTTGGACTGTATATTATGAAGATCCTAAGGCGAACAAAGGTGCTTTAGTCATAGCTCAGAGTGTGGCGAAGGAGATGCGTACGCAATCCTACGTAGCGGCGGGTATCCTAGATGGCTTGAAGATGTTTTCCGAAGAGAGATGAGATGATGAGTTGTTGAGAATATGAGTTGGCGTGAAGCCATTATTGTTCCATGGCTGTTCAATGTGTTTGAGTTTGGTTTTGATTTGTGCTTTGGTTTTGTTGGTTTCATACTAACTCTTTGTTTCTCTTTATTTTTCTAATATATAGTATCGTTGAAGGAAAAAAAGTAAAGAACATTTTTATGTTATGGGGCTGTATTAAGACACGTAATTTTTTTTTCCTTTTTCTAGAATACTAATTCAGTTTTTCCTTTTTAACAAAAACCTTTTTTTATATCTTTATGAACCGTAGAAAAATTAAAAACAAGTTTCGATTATATGTCACACATCTAATAGTATTAACACATGTAATCTCCTTTTTTTAAATGAATTTTATATATATATAAAATCGTATATTCATTGTGAACTTGATTCGTATAATTTTTTGGACTCGCAATTTTATATAAAAGAAGATATTATTTATCTTTTATAGGCAATGAAGTTTATATGAATTTTGACACATGTCAAATTCATTTCGAACGTCCAACTTTATATAACAATAAGATATATATTTTCAAAACATGTAAGTAATTTCCAATAAGCATGAGCCGCCATGGAGAAAAAAAAGGAGAGGGGTGCATGTTGGTTTGGATCGGTGGTTGGGGCTTTTTAGTTTCGGCAACCGATTCGATATATGTTATATAGCTTATAACTACAGTTTTCGAGAAGATTGAAAGGGGTTCATAAGCGAGACGTGGAGAGAGAAAGACGTGATTCAACTGGTAGTTCTGCAAAGTTTGATGACAGGGAAAAGACCTAAGCACTCTTTTACCGTTTTTTAGGTGAGATGAATAAGTAGTTTCAACTAGGATTTTTAATAGTTAGTTTTTGTAAGGCTAATCTCTTGTGGGATGCAAAATTCTAAACTTGGAACGTTAAAGATGAGGTAGATAAGAGTTAGATTCTTGGTTATGGTTATTTGTTATTGTTAATTATAGATTTTGGTGAGTATTCGTTTGATCCTCTTCTCCACGTTCCGTTGATTTTTGTAGATCTTTCTAGTTTTAATTTTTCTCTCTAACTTTTTTTTTTCCCTAGAAATACTTTTCTTATTCAAGAAGTTGAATCCAAGTGAGTTGGTAGTTCTAAGACAGTGCCGCGTCACCACAGACGATGACCGGAGTTCTTAACTAGAGTTAAAAGATATAACCCCGTACACTTAAAAATATACAACAACTCAAAGCTTAATATTCTACAAAAACGATCCTAAAACTCTAGAACAAAACATATAAACAAGGAAGCAGTCCAACCAAATCAATTAAACTAAGAGCAAACAGAAGATCTTAAATACTAAGATGGCCAAAACACACCATCTTGAGTCCCCGGCTCTGAAAACAGAGGATAAGGCTCCCAAAATTTCTAGCGACAAGGAAACCCGGGATAGGCAGGGCCAATGACACCACTAGCAAATCTTCAGTCCGCCATCACTTTCCAAGGCTCTTTTTACTGCTTGGTCCAAAGGAGGGCAAGCCACTGAGCTGAAACTGAAAGCGGTTTCTTATTAGAGGAAGACAAAGCTGGCTTCAAAGGGGAAGAAGCGTACACCTACTCCAAAAAACGCTAGAACCTATAAGATCCGCCGCCATTGGAATTATAGAAAGCACACAAAGTAAATATGCATGTCTAGATTATCTTTGACATTATCAATAAAAACCAAATTCAGTAAAAAAAATAAAATAACAATTCAATAAGCATAGTCACCACTCAGCAGATAAGAGGAAAACAAAATTATAATTTACAACACAAAAGTGTTGCTATCTGCCAGCGACGACGACTCATGAATTAAATTATTAGAATTAAGAAAAGGCGACACCTTTACAGACAAGACGACCATTGAAACAGCTTTGGGATTCTCTCAAATCATCATCTGAAAATGCGGCACAATTGCTGCCATCTCTCGTTTGCTTCCACTCTCAAGATCCTCAATTTCGTTCAAGCCTTCTTCGGCATCTCGATCATCATCTACTCCATATGGATGCTCGATCAATACAACCATCACGTTCCCGTCGACCCTCCTCCCTCCCCTCCGGCTGCTCTTTATCTTCCGGATTCATCGTCCTCTGGAATCCAGATCGCTGAGCCCTTGAAGACTCCTGTTGATTTTCTGGCCAGTGTCGTTCTTGGCTCAAATGGGTTCAATCTCCGTTCCTTGGATCTTCCTGCTCCATGGTACTCCTCTCGTTTTAGGCTCTTTATTTACTCACTTTCTAGAATTTCAATTAGATTCAGGTGGGTTTAATCTCTGGGATGTTTGCTTGAATTCTTCAATTTGATAGCTTTAGCTAGAGCTATTATGTTTGGTTCCCCCTCATATTTGCTTACTCTTGTCTTAAGCCAATTCGGCTTTGCTTACTCTGTTTGTTGTTCTGCTTGTTTTCGCAGGTTCATCTACTCTTTTATGGGGGTTGGTATTTTGGTCTGCATCGTTACCTTCATTGGTTTCATAGCAGCTGAAGCTATCAGTGGCTGTTGCTTGTGTTTCGTATCCTTTTACACTAACTTTCTACTTCACTTTTTCTATCTCTGTTAATAGATCGGGTTTATCAAAAGGGAATGAAAGGGCTTATATAGTGTTTCCCTTAACAGTTTTTAAGTACTCTATTCTCAAAACTCTCCTCATTCTCCTTGAAGCTGCCCTTATTGCATTCATCGCTATTGACCGTCAGTGGGAAAAGGTGAGATTTCATACATTTGAACCTTGGTCCCCGTGTTGTTTACTTGTCGTGACGGTCTTAAATCGTGTTCGGTAGGATCTTCCGTATGATCCAACTGGAGAACTCAATAGTCTTCGAGCTTTCATTGAGGAAAACATTGATATATGCAAATGGGTCGGGGTTGCTGTGGTAGCCGTCCAGGTAATTCAAATTAATCATATTGAGCTTTGAGCATTTCATGAATTTTTCTTTTGGTTTGTAACTGTATACACTCCTGTTTTCAGCTACTGTCGTTGCTAATAGCCATGGTTCTCAGAGCTATGGTTTCAACCCGGACACCTGATCCTGATGAGGATGAAGATTACGAGAACCCAAGGAGTAGACCTTGGGACCCACTTCTTGGTCCCCAAGGAAACCAAGCCTCTGCTGGGCCAAGCAAGATCGAAAATTGGAGCTCCCGGATCAGAGAGAAGGTAACACTGATTATAACAAATAAAAAATCAGCTTAACTATTGTGCAGATTAGATAAGGCGTTGTGAGTCTGATGTCAATAAAATGATTTTTTTCTCTGTGACATCTTTTTGCAGTATAATTTGAACCAGAATCAGGCGGTGAACCCAAAAGGCTGATGACGCCCATAATGTTTCTGAAACTGCATGCATCTGTGTTCTCTCTGTGAAAGTCTTGTTTTCTAGGTTTTGCGTTTTGCAGCTTCTCTGAGTGCGCATAAACAAAAGGATGCCGTATTGTGTTTACACAAACCACAGCACATAAGCGTCTCTTTCTCTATGTTTTGCTCTGTAACTTTTCTGAGTGTGCATAAACATTTACCCAAAATGGTGCCGTACCGTGTTTACACACTGTATAAGCATCTTCATTTGTGTGTTTGCTTGAACAAACCTATGAACAGTTTGAAATTAGCATTTCCACTATAAAGTCTACCAATTTTTGCTTCTCCAATCGTATAGTCAAATACTATGCAGTATGTGAGCTATTTCATAAGTTATAGGCTTATAGCATCTATATAATCATATATCTGTATCATGAATGCCAAAAAGACTTATATAAATAATTAATAAACTATACGAATCCATATATACTTTTGTTTCATCGAATAAGATCAAAGACTGCCTCCTCAACAAGCTCTTGCAGCAATATCACCTCAATATCATTCCCTAAGTTGTTCACTTCGGCTTGTAGATTATGACTCCACTTTTTTCCAACAACCTCGTCCCAAGCCATACGATCGTGCAAGCTGTTGTAGTCCTGAACGGCCCAGTCCTTTAACTCTGTCCACACATGCTCTACCATGTCAAATCCCAGGGTCAAGCCCGTGCGTGCAAGTGTTGAGGTTGTCTCCATTATGATGGCATTGACGCAGTCAAACACAAGCTTGCGGTTTGTTCGCTGTTTCCTGCGTTTGATGAGTTCCTTGCTAGCAAATTTGTCTCTTAATGATGGGTCTAAGGGGCTATCTGGTGAATGCCACTGGGTCAAAAGGGGATCAGTGCCACTGAAACCAGACGCTTTTAAGAGCGTTTTGATGAAGATATACCAGTCTTCATCTTCCTTTATTCCAATTCCGTCTGTGTATGAGTCATCCTCCCATGAGAAAACCCGAGCTATTGATCCGATTGGAGGTGATTTGTCGATCAGATTAGATCTCAAAGACATTTCTTCTCCTGTGAGATGTGACAGTTGCAAAGTGTTACAGTTGATAAAACTCTTATCGACATCTTTACACCAGGGAGAGCTAACTAACCTTGAATGGTCCATGGCTTTGTTGACTCAGAACATTCTGGATTTCCCATACATTCCTCTTCAAAAGGCGGCTGTAAAACTGATACTGGACTTGGCTGGTCCTGGTTTTGAAGTTCTCCCTGCAAACAAATGGCAACTTACTAAAACAAGAATTGTTTCAGAGCATTCTTAAGCTTAATCATTTTCAGTTTTGTGATTTACCTCGCCTAGAGAATTACATTGTTGTTGTGGTCCATCACTGGGCATAGCCAATTGAGATGTGCTGTGGTACAGTGACACACCTGTCTTCCCCTTGTTTGCTTTCTTATTCCTGAAGGAGAACAAGCTTGAAACTTTCCATGATGATTTTGAGCTTCTCGAATTAGTAAGTTCTCGGGAAGCTTGTGCTTTTGGAGTTCCTGAAACAGATGCTCCGCCATTGAGGCTGATCTCAGGGACTGATTTTGACCTTTCAAGGGAATCTAGAGAATCACTTGTGCTTTCTACTTGATCTAGACCACTGCCTACGCATGAAATTGATCTTCTTGTCTCTTGTTTGGCTTTGTTGCTCTCTTCATTGCATCTGGTTGGTACTTTCGTCTCTGAAAGGGCAAGCATATCACCTAAGGCGGTTGACCCCTTTGGGAAGTTTTTTGGTTGATGTGTGTCTTTGCTTAGTGATACCATCGCCCATCTTTCGGAAAGCCGTTTCTTTGCCTCTCGGTAGACAGATGAATCTGGAGAACACGAGACTCGGCTTAACGAAGAGGAAGCAAAAGGACTATCAAACCTATTCACAAAGTCCCATGAATGCCTAGAAGATGGTGACATGATCTCAGAGCTGCAAATGTTTCCCACTGGATATTCGTAATGGGACCTATTCAACGAACCTTCATCACCAATATAGGCATTGGACAAGACAGAAGAAGAAGGAGATGAAAGAGTCTCGTCCCTGCAGTGGCCCTTAAAAGTTTTGCGTATATGGCGTGTAATCTCCTTTGCCACTTCTCTAGTCTCAGCATCTCCAGCCTCGCCAAAATAGGAATGAGGTGATGAAGGAATAGCCTTTATATCTAAAGCCTTCCCTGGACTAGGCTTCAAGACAACTATTCGAGTTGGGTGCGCACCATCGATCCATCCAGTTTCCTGCTTTGATGAAGCTGATTTCTTAATCTGCTTGCTCCTAGTAGCTTGAACCACACAATTGTGAGCATCAACAGCCTTTGAAGGTCTCAACACAGTAATGCGCTTAGCCTCAGGGTGAGGAGAAACAGGCTGAAAGTCAGAAAGGTGTTGAGAAAACAACGAGTTTGATTCCTGAAGAAACTTAACGAATAAATCTTTGTTGGAGCTCAACACTTGAAGTGCTTCTTGAAACTCCTTGGACCCGTGAAGCTTGTGGTTTGTTACCAAGCGCTTGGCTTCCATGAACTTGTGACGAACAAGATCCAGCTGTTTATCACTCATGCTTGCATCACACTTAGCTTTTCTTGGCGGTGATTCGCACATTTCATATCCTCTATTATGATGCTTTCCAGCTTCATTAGCATCCACAGAAGTCGAAGAGCTAGTGGATCTGATCCGTGGTGCAGCAGCCTCGAGACCCATTAATTTAGCAACCAAGTTATTACTACAACTCTCTCTATCTTCAATTCCCGAAAGGAGTTCTCTCATCGATACACCTGTCTCCTCTTTGGATTTGCTTAAATCAGACATAACCTGTGCACAGCAGAAACTTGAGTATCACATATTATTGAATCTGTTTTCAAAAACCACGAAACTGAGAAATCAATGGAACAACGACGAACTCGTGAATACAGTCAAATTCGTTCAACAACGCTTGAAACAGTAAGAGAATGGGTTTCGAATCCTAATAAATAGATGAAACCAAGAAAAAAAACAAACAGAGAGAAGCTAATTTGTAGATAAAGAATGAGGAAATCGGAATATGAGATCGGAGCTTAAGGTCAGACATTTTCTCAATGAGAGAGAGTAGGACCTGTTACAAGGTAGCTAAAACTAAATAACATGACCAAGCTCGGCCGGAGTAGCGCTGCCGGAGAGTAGGAACTCGCCGGAGAAGATGAATCTTGTGGGGGAAAATGACGTCTGATACCAAAAGGGCTTTTTGTTTAGAGGGAAAACTGCAAATGACCTTTCCGTAGCTTCACTTTTGTAATCATTCTTTATAACATATATAAATCTTGTTTGATATATAAATTTTGTAGAAAAGAAAATTGTTTCACAAAGTTAGACAAATATACTAAAGGTGGAAGTTCACTTAAAATCAAATGCCGTTTGGAAATTTTTAATATACTAATGATGTGAACAATTCAAAGTTCAAACATAACTATATATTTAATTCGATTAGGACTTATAGCATAGTGATTTGTGATAGAGTTGTCACTGTATCACCACTTAGATTCAAACCCATATTAATGCAATATTGTTGTTGAAAAAAAAAACTTTAATCCATAAACAAATAGAAAGAAGCTAATTTGTAGATATAATTCTTTTGCTATAAAAGGGACTAACGCCCCTGGGCTGATGGGTTCACTGGTGTATTCTATAAGAAATTCTGGGCCATCGTTGGTCCGTCGGTGATTCGAGAAATCTCGGATTTTTTTATCACAGGTATTTTGCCAGCTGAATGGAATCACACCAATATCTGTTTGTTACCTAAAATTGCTTCCCCTTGTCGAATGCGAGATTTGAGGCCGATAAGCTTATGCTCGGTACATTACAAGATCATATCAAAAATATTATGTGATAGGCTAAAAGTTGTTCTCCCAGATATTATCTCTGATACCCAGGGGGCTTTTGTAGCGGGTTGATTGATTAAAGACAATATCCTTATAGCTCATGAAGTAACTCATGCCTTGCGTACTAATGATTTCGTTAGTAAGGATTTCATGGCTATTAAAACGGACATGTCTAAAGCCTATGACCGAGTGGAGTGGAATTTTGTCGAAAAATTGCTCCTTAAGCTGGGCTTCAATGCTCTGTGGATTAAATGGATAATGGCGTGTATTACTTCAGTCTCCTATTCGGTTCTCATGAATGGTCACACTCATGATTTCATTAAACCAGAGAGAGGGCTTCGTCAAGGGGATCCCCTATCTCCTTTTCTTTTTGTCTTGGGAGCGGAAGCCTTCATTAATGTTTTAAACTAAGCGGAACAAGCAGGACATTTATCTGGCATATCTATGGTAGCGAATGGGCCAACGGTTCATCACTTGTTGTTTGCCGATGATAGTTTATTACTATGTAGGGCTATACCTGCGAATTGTGTTGAAATTATGCGATGTCTGAACCTTTATGGGGCGGCTTCTGGTCAGGTCATTAACCCAGATTAATCTTCGATTATTTTCGGGAAACGTATCTTTGTGGGTGTGAAACGACTCTTGTAGCAGATTCTGGGAATAGAGCGAGAAGGTGGGGATGATACTTATTTGGGACTACCTGAATGTTTTAGTGGCTCTAAACGGAAGTTGTTGCAGTTCATACATGAGAAACTAAAGTCTAGACTGCAGGGTTGGTTTGGAAAGGCTTTATCTCATGGGGGAAAAGAAATACTTTTAAAATCAATTGCACTAGCTTTGCCAGTTTACGATATGTCTTGTTTTCAGCTGTCGAAAGACATGTGTCAAAAGATGACTAGTGCAATGACCCAATATTGGTGGAGTACTGGAGATAACCACAAGAAGATTACATGGATAGCTTGGAAAAAATTATGCATGGCAAAGGAGAATGGTGGTATGGGCTTTCATGATATTGATGCGTTCAATCAAGCATTGTTATGTAAACAAGCATGACGTCTCATTGACAATCCCAATTCTCTGTTATCTAAAGTGTTAAAAAGTCGTTATTTCCCGGTGGATAATTTTCTTGACTGTGGTATGGGGGTTAGACCATCCTACGCCTGGCGAAGCTTGTTGTTTGGACGTGAGCTCTTAAGAAAAGGATTGGTTCGTTCAATCGGTGATGGCCATGATACTTTAATTTTCTCGGATTGCTGGCTTTTTTACAACGGGCCTCGTTTCCCGTATCCACGACAACACACCTTCGATATTAATCTTCGTGTAGCTGATCTGTTGATCCCTGGTTCTGATACTTGGGATGAAGATTTGCTAAGGGAGTTGTTTTACGATGTAGACTGCAATCGGATCCGAAAAATTTTACCATCTCGTTCTCTGCATGATGGGTTTTATTGGGGTTTGACATCATCGGGGGCATATTCGGTTAAAAGTGGTTATAACTTACTTATGGATGCCGAGTTGGCAAGGTCCGATCCTCTTCCTCCATTGGAGAAAGCTCTATGGACAAAACTTTGGAAGGTTCAGACAGCTCCTAAAATAAAGCATTTCCTTTGGCGGTGTCTTTCGGGAGCCTTAGCGGTAAAGGATAGACTTAATTCTCGCCGGATGAATTTAGACCCAAAATGTCAGGCGTGTGGGGTTTCGAATGAAACTATACCCCACGTTCTGTTCCATTATCCCCGAGCGGTGGAGGTGTGGGAGTTATCTGGCCTCCAACTTCCACCCCATGGGTTTTCCTTATCCTCAACTTTCCTCAATCTCCATTATTTGGTAAACAATACCTCCAATAGTGATGAGTCTGTAGGTTTCCCCTGGGTGATGTGGCAAATTTGGAAAGCAAGAAATGGGTTAGTTTTCGAACAACAATTATGCACTGCGGAGTTTATTCTCAACAGGGCTAAAGCTGACAGACTAGAATGGTCTTCTGCAAATATCTTTGGCCAGACAAATGAATCGACAGTGGAGTTACGAACGTGGCAGAAGCCGGTAGAGCCGTTTATTAAATGTAATATGGCAAGTTCTTGGGTCCACGCCAATCGGTTGTGTGGGACGGGCTGGATTATAAGGGATCACAATGGGATTCCCAGGTTCCATGGCCGCAATGCCTTTGCTAATATGGCCACAAAGCTAGAAGCCGAGATTGAGGGACTTACATGGGCAGCTTCATCTCTGGTGACCTTGAATTTTCAAAATATCATCTTCGAAGTGTCGGACTTACAACTTTTGGACGCATTACATTATCCATCTCGTTTTCCATCAGTTAGAGTAATGCTTGATAGGATTTTAAGTATTCTGCGATCGAGACAAGGTTGTTCGTTTATTAGCACTACTTCATTAGCAAACCGAGTGGCGATTTGTATCGCTAATAGTGTGACGAAGGAATATAGATATCAGTCATACATATCTCGTCATGGTCCTTCTTGGTTGAGTGATCTGTTACATCAGGATAGTTTATTGTAATCCTCTTTGGTTTTCTGATGTTACTCGCCTATTGGTGCGTAACTGTTAGCTCGTTGTATGGCTTTTGCCAAAAATTTTATTTGAATAAAATTAATCTGAGACAAAAAAAAAAAGATATAATTCTTTTCTTTTTTCTATTTAAAATTTTCATTAAAATAGGAAAGAATATAAGATAGAGTACAACACCTAAAAGAGGAGAGCAGTTGGAAAACATATGACAAGAGCATAAGTTACATCCAAAATCATACAAAAAACTAGTACACGATCAGAATAAAGCATAAGGGTTTGCCTCCAAGGGAGCTAAAATTAGGCTGAGAGCAAGCAATCAAACATTTTGCTAATAGAATTCTTCTAGTGACTTCTCAAACATACATTATACAGTGGGCGAAGAAAGACTATCAAGCATGATTAGTCATTAATACTCTGGAGGTTGTGCTCAAGCTATACAAGTGTTGCTCCTTCTTGGTAGAAACGGGGTAGGGATGTACTTAAGTGTAATCCTTGGGTGCATTAAAACAGAGTTAATGGCTCTAGGTGGTAAAGGACCATTATGGAATTCTTATCTTTCACAGCCGCAATGCCTTTTGCCCATACTTCATTATGGCTCGAAGCGGAGCTTGGGGGTTTATTTTGGATGGTTTCATGTATGTTCGATCTTCATCTCCACAACGTTATTTTTGAGGTTTCCAATACTCAGCTAAGGATGCACTAAACCATTCAACTCATTTTCCATCCGTTTAAGCATTGTTATACAAAATTTGTTCGGTTGTAACATGCAAGGCTGCTCTTTGGCCTTTACGCAAGGGCCAATCAAGCGGCTTTGTGTATGGCTATGAGTGTTACACAAGACCATCATTATCGATCTTACATTGCGCGGACTGATCCGCTTTGGTTAAGTAACCAATTGAATTTGGATAGGGCGTTGTAATTTCATTCGTCCTTTCTCGTTGATTGTTGTTTATTTTTTTTACATTCCTATTGGTTTGGTGACTTTCTGTAAGGTTTTATACCACTCTCAAATAAAATTCTATTGCGACAAAAAAAAAAAATATAAAATAAAATATCTTCTAGTGGTTTTATAATAAACAAATACACTTTTTCAAATATAATATGAAAGTCTACAATATTAACAGGTCTATTTCAGTTTTTTTTGTACACGATAACCATTGAACTGGGCTCTTGATACACAAAAGTTTACCCTTTGTATTTAACCGCAAGAGCACAGTTTGGTCAAATGGTCGGATGTTTGTTGTTTAAAGATTGAAGGAGGCCTTGGCTTACGAAATCTTAAAGATGTCAATCTCGTCGGTCTCCTGAAGTTATGTCTCATGAAGCTAATGTGGCGGTTATTATCGTCTCCGAACTCACTTTGGGTATTATGGATAAATAACATATAATACACCAAGCCTCCTTTTGGTTGATAAAAATCACACCCAAAGGCTCTTGGATGTGGCACAAATTACTGAAAGTGCGTGACCGAGCCTCCTCCTTTGTCCGTGTTCAAGTACATATTGGATGTTCTACATCATTTTGGTTCGACAACTGGTCTAATTTGGGTCGTTTGATCGATGTCACCATTACCCGTGGTTTGATAGACCTAGGACTTCCAGTACACTTGAAGGTAGCACATGCTATGGCCCGTTTGCCATCTCGACGATTTCGTGGGGGAGTTACTCAGCAATATAGAAACAGAGGTGACTCACTTATCAACTCTATCCAGCTCCCAAGTATATAAGCGCGTCTTCTCTACCTCCCGTACTTTATCCCAAATTCGTAGTCACCACCCACATGTCCCATGGCACTAAGAGGTCTGGTTTGCTAACAATACTCCGAAGTTTTCTTTTTTCCATTGGCTATTTATGTTAAATAGATTAACAACATAAGATTGCATGTCACTTTGGCAAACCTCTATTAGCACGACTTGCGTTTTCTGCCAACAACCCATCGAATCTCGAAATCATATGTTTTTCGAATGTCCCTTCTCCACGGAAGTATGGTTACAACTCGTCGGTCAACTTTTTGGCTCGCAGCCTCCTCTTCAGTGGGACAGCTTGGTGGCAGGCTGGCAGCTATATCCCTGACCACATGAGACAAGGTCGAACTCTTCCTTCGACGCTATTTACCATATTTGGCGGGGGAAAAATGATAGAAGACATGGTACTATACTTCTTCCCCAACAGCTGTGGTTCAACGTCTTGACAGGCAAGTCCGCAACCGTATCAGTTCCATATGTCAACTAGGGGACTCCTCGTTTGATGAAGCTCTATCGACCAGGTTCGCTTCAAGACTACCATCGCATTCTGTTTCTCATTCTATTCCGAGCACATAGCTCTGGTTTTTGCCAATTTTAACTTTATATATCTTTTAGCCATACATTTAGTCACTTTGTGATGTAAAATAACTTTTTTTTATAAAATATTTTAACAAATTTCAAAAAGAAAAAATAATGACGAAGTTAACCGTGTATCTTTTCTTTCATTAACTAACAATAAATTTCGAAGAAATATTTGGCATTATACTTTTTAAAAAAAATATATATTTGGCATTATACGGAAGATTGCAGTTGCTAATAAATGATCCAAAACCAATAAAACATTGCATGTTATGTGTTTTATCAAATATATGCAAGCAAATATAAAAGAATAATGATAATCTACTCTAATATGTATTTCTTATAGTCAAATATAATTGGGACCATAAATATATTAAATGAAACCAACCAACTTATTCTCTTAACGTCTTTTTTCTGTCCAAATGTAACAAAAGATAATCAAATTGTTGCTTTTGAGCATTTCTATAAATCATCAAAGAAAAAGTTACAAAATCATATCAGTAATTTTTCTTAGTAATCAATATTAAGGTAACTTATTGTACTATCTTGACAAAAAAAAAAAAAAAAACCTATTGTACTATTTTGAAGATGACATACTAAATTAAAAGGAAACAAAAAATCATATTCTGAAAATTTTAGAGAAAATGCATGATGGAAAATCAAGCAAATATGTGTACTCTGAGTCTAGGACTACAATGTCTCTATGATATTTTTAGTTGAAACATTAACTAACCCAATGAAAATGAGAGGCCAGAAAAATATTAATATACATTTAATATGGTTTAGTTGTTTAGTAAATGTGCATTCGATCAAATCACCATTTTTTGCAAACATTAGAAAAAACAGCAAAACTTACAGAATTATTAATGTTTTGAACTCAAACATAACTATTAGTAGTGTTCATGATTAGACCTCTATCCAATGTCCATTTTCCAACATTTGGATGTTACCAACTTACCAGGCAACAATTCTCTACATCCAAACCGTTTGGCTAGGTTTTTGATGATCTGGTTAGACTTTATGTGATAACCCGGTTCTCATAACCAGACCATCAATTAGACAAACATATAAATAAATTAAAAACACACAAAAACCATCAAACTTTCAACATATTAACCGTTTCGTGGAATTTCGGCTCCATGGCATTAATTACGAACTAACTTTTTGACCTAGTTTTTTAAGTCAACTGGGTCTAGTCAGACTACCCGTTAGAGTTTGGTTATAGGTGTTTGTATTTATGGAAATTATGAACTTAATTATTAACTGATCAATGTCAGAAATATTGTCAGCAATGTGAACGACGTGGCTGATTCATACGAAGTTGGGTTACGAAACTATCTGTTTTTGTTGTACTTACTTACAATTTCTCTACTATTACATTTTTCTTTTAACGCACTGTTGTTTATCTTTTAATTTGGGTGAAAAGCATTAAAGATTGTTGTGACAAAAATATAAACATTAAAGATGGTTTAAATGTCCTGGATCAGTTTTGCAAAAGCAAGAAACTTGTGAAACTCGAGAATTTTACGTTGTTTTTCGTTTTGATGAGACTTTAGTTGAAAAAATCTCCAGCTTTTTCTTGTTATCAGTTTAATATGCACTGTCATCTTACACAAAAACAAGAACACAACTAATTTAGCTTCTGTCTAGTACGTTTATTAATAAGTCCATTCTAAAAATTTATTTCCATTTTCCACTAGACACAACCTTTAGAGTTACAAGCTGACCATACACACAAAAAAAAAAAAACTCACCGCTACAATATTTATTGTGGAGAGTAATGATAATTGATGGGAAATGAAGTACCATCAAACTGAATGTTGGAAGCAATCAATCATAAAAAAGCTAAACCATATATACGTGCATCTACGTCTTACACCCCTTCTATTATTCATTTTGTTCTCTTAATTCCAGCCTTTTCGGTTTGATTAGTGATTTCTTTTAAAGAAAATGAGTTCCAACTACTTTGGTAGTTGAGAAGGGTCTAATAAGAGCTTCATTACAAAAAAAAAAAAAAGGCAATGAAATTGTCAAAGAATGGTGACCAGTTACGAATGTCTCCATGACTAACTCTGGATTTCAAGATCTTTAACAATCCCAACCATATATATCAGACTATGTCGGATCGAATCATATCGATCATCGACATCTTCTTCAATCATTTCATCACTTATGTGGCTAGGACAGGATCTCAAAACATTGATTCTTATGTCTTCTGAACTTAAATGTGTTGTTATCTAAACGAATGCAGAACAATGAGAATGACACGCAATTTTCTGTTCAGTGTAAGTAAGTACAAGAGATACTGACCTGTTGCAATCATACTTGGTTAGAATAGTTCTTCAGTTGCTGCCTTAAACTCATAGCCATTCTATGAATCAATCCATGCTTGTGGTGACTGAAACTGAAACTGAAACGGTATCCAATCCTGAGACTTAAAACGATCGCTTCGTGTAGGACTTGAAGTTTCCAACAAATTTGAATTGCTGATGCTGGAAGACTGAAAGGATACTATTTCACAACCAGGGACTTCAAAAGGGCAATGATCCACTGGAGAGTTGGAAAGATTATGATAGTCTGTGTAGTCTCCGGGTAAACAACCTGAGCTATTTGTGTGATAAAATGTCAGGAGGTTCTGGTTTGCAGCAACTACATCGTCATCATCAATGATATGCCTCTCGAATTCACTCTCAAAATGGCTAGTTTGGTTTGTTGTTGGTAAGAGGAAGCTGTCTGAAGTGTAATGAGAGAGCATAGGTAAAGGGTACAGCTCCTGTGTAACCAAATCACGAGATGAAGAATAGTCAGAGCTCCATGGACTATCAGTCAAGTATGAGGATGGTGCCTTTGGATACGTGATGAGTTTTGTGTCATAACTTAGTGGCAAATCATCTGGCTTTCTGGTGCTTGCGGATTCAGTATTCCACTCGAGAAGTAATGCAGATGAAGGCTCTCTAGTAGAGTCTCTATGATGATGCGATAAGTCCTCTGAGCTGTAACTTTCTTCTCTGTGGTAACCCAGTGAAAGAGGCTTGTAGTTTCTATGATGGAGTCTAGATATGGGAGAACTGTCCAGAGTTTCTTCAAGAGGAAACAACAGGGACGCTCTCTGTTTCAACAATGGAGGTTTGTAAACAGAATACTTAGGATAGGATATGGTAAAGCTAATCTCTTCCGGATCTGAATCTCTGGGGATGAAATAGTTGTGAGCATGATCTGTTGCAAACTGCAGTCTCGGTGCAATGCTATTATCCAGCCATCCCTGCCAAGATATCGATCTGTCCCTTTCCATTTGCAGACTGTGGTCAACTGCTGTATAGTTTTCATGAGACCTCTTGAGAAACTTTGATCCAGGAGAATCAAGAAATGTTCTTCTTTTGACTCTATCTGTCCTCTCCTCGAAAAACCTAGAAGGCTGAGAGGAAATAAGGAGTGCTTAGGACTGCTCAAGATGAGAAATTGGCTAGTCCAGAATTCTATCAAGCTTACAGGTGTGTCCTCGGTTCCAGGGACCAGCCGAGTTAGGAGAAGAGAAACTAAATTAGGCCTGGGAAATACAATTCTTTTGAGTACATTATAGATACAAGTGTTGAGAAGGAAGTTAAAAAAAAACTATTGCGTACTGGTTTGAGGTAAGCTCAGGGATTTCCGTATGCCATGTATCTTTGACCCAACGATGCAGTTTCTTTCTCTTCACAGAAAATATGTCTCCTTTCTCATCACTGATTCCTGGTAAATAAAAGTACAAAATCATGTTTCTTAACTATCGACTAGTATGTTTTGCTTCTTTGAAATGTAAACCAATCTAAGAAGTAGGATATCCAAAATCCACCTTGAGATCTCAGGTTGTTACTACTTCGAACCGTGCCTCTATTGAACCCTGAAGAAGAATTCCCAGGATCTTTTTCTAAAAACAAGAGAAATATAGAAGCATGTAATGGAAACAAAATTGACACATATATCCTGATAAGAGACTACACAAACCTATATGATTTCGACTCAAGTTGACAGCACGTCTGGCATTATGAATGGGTGTGGAGAAGCTATTGCTGTTGCATTTATCGTTAGCTTCGCAGTCCGTTCCTGCATGTTCTTCATAGATGGTAGAGACTGAAAATATAGGGGAAAGCACTAGGAAAAGAGAACGCAGCCATATAGCCTTGTGGGATTTTACCTCGTGGTTTGACTCTGGAATCAAAGGTTTTGGGATTTTGTTTGACACGAATTGGTGATTTAGAGTTAGAAGAAGACTTAGAGCAGAGACCAAAATCAGACTTTAACTTTTTAAAGAACGCAAACTCCGAGGTCTTGGCATCGACCGCTGCAAGTAATTCACAATCAAAATCAAATTCACAACATTCTAATTCCGAATCCAAGGCTAACGCCAACTCACACGGTCCAGCCTGAGATTCCTTCAAGGGATCAACATCGTCGAAACCCACCCTTCTTCTTCGTTTCAAATCTAAACCGTGAACGAAAGAAGATCCAATCAAACACAGTCTCATAAAGCGAAATCGATGATTAGCTTTACCTGAATCTGCTCGAGAGCTCCAAGGATCAGGAATTTTATACCCAATTTGCGGATCCGTCTTCTTTAGGGTTTCGCCCACTTTCGTTCGGTAATTCCTTCTTCTCATCCCTAACTAACTAAATTCTCCATCAATTGAGCTTATTTGCGGAGGCAGTGAAGTAGCGATTTCAAGCTTCCATGGCGGATTTGAAATTGGAGAAGACAAATGTAATTTGGCGGCAAAACCAACCCTAATGCTAATTTACAGATACTCCCAGTCTCTCGTGTAAAATATGTTTTCTTCTCTCCAAAATAAATAATTCCACGTCATCACATTATCTTCACGGAACAGAGATGTGATCACACGTGTCATATCACAAGTGGGTGAAAACGATTCGTTTTAACCCAAAACAATCTCAAGCTTGTGTTGTCCTCATTTTTTCTTAAGCGTTTTTTTTTTGGATCACACAACAAATCAACACAATCAAAATCTTCACACACAGATGGCCATGACGTCAGCTGCTACCGGATTTATTCTCACGGCCAATGTCCCGCCGACTACATCCGGCGCCGGTCTAAAGAGCGCCGCCGTTTCTTTCTTGCCGATCAGAAGCTTTGGTTCAAGGCTAGTAGTCAAAGTGGCCGATGAAACTCCTCCGGCAACAGCTTCGTCCACGGATTCTTCAACCACCGCCGCTCCTCCTGCTGCTGCTGATGCTCCGGCGAAAGCTCCGGCCGCGAAGCCTAAACCTCCTCCGATTGGCCCCAAGAGAGGATCTAAGGTCAGCTATACATACATATATCAATCGGTGCATGTATATACAATCTGTATAATCTATGCTACATGTTTATGCATCGTATTTGTTTGCCACTTAGAAGTTCTTGGTCTATTTAGAATTAATTATGTAAAGACTTATGGGGCTAGTGTGAAACTTGTATGAAGTTTTAGGGACTTGTACGTTCAAGGATGTAAGCAAAGAATCCTCTAATGGTACAAGAAAATTTAAGTTGAGAAAAGATGTTATCAGGGAAATTTTTGCTGCGTGCAAATATTATGTATCTGCAATAAGTTCGTGGTATCTTTAGAATTTTGTAAGAGTTATGGGGCTAATCTGAATTATTGGGGACTTACAGGTGAAGATTCTAAGGAAGGAATCCTACTGGTACAAGACCGTTGGATCAGTTGTGGCCGTTGATCAGGTAATGCATCTTTCCAACGATCTAATCTAACGGTTGTATTTCGTTTTATCTTATATCTGGTTTAAATTCACAGGACCCGAAGACCCGATATCCGGTTGTAGTCCGTTTCGCCAAGGTGAATTACGCGAATATATCGACCAACAATTACGCATTGGACGAGATCGAAGAAGTCAAATGAGGGAATTGATTTATCTCTAAACCGGTTTGTTATTTGTTTGTAATCTTCAACAGAACCATATGTACCAAAGAGCTTACCAACAATTCATCTTTGTCTTTTCAATTTTCCGTCCGTTTATCGACCCAAAATTGATTACTAATTCCGAAGTGGTGACCAGATCAGTAACAAAAACTGGCCGGTTGTTTATTGATTTACTTACACAGAAACACAAAAGATTCTTATGAAATCTCCAAAAATAAAACACCAAATCAACCAACTCAGAGGTTCTGGTTAAACGAAAAGGAAACATGAACAAATCTGCGAACCAATTTCATTTCTAAATTTATTCAGTTCTGTCCCGTTTTTCCTTTGGCTTCAGCTAACATCTTGTCGAGCTCTCCTTTATTGTACAGCTGCAGTGTATCTGTTCAACAATAGTGATTTGCATGTCAAGTTAAATGCATAAGAAAGTAAGATATCAGTGCTAATACACACACATGATCTCATTAACATTCTGATATCAAAACCTCGGTGTTGAGGTAAGAGAGTGTACCTGAGCAGCCACCAATGTGCCTGCCTCCTGGTCATCAACAAAATATAAAATTAAAATTTCTGAGTGATGGACATCGTAAATGCAGTGACTAAGATCTCATAGCAGGTTCTTGTTTGGGGATGTTCTTAGGCAAAGAATCGAGAAAAATGATCACAGTAAGTAACTGTTGCCAATGATGAAACAACTAACCGATGAAAACATTGGGAACAGTGTATTGCCCCGTAAGTTTCTCCAACACATTCTGCAGCTGTGACCCTTCTGGACCTGGAAAATGTCGACAAACGCAAAATATTCGTAACAACAATTCAAAATGTTTCAGACCGATACCATGAGGCAGAAGATGGTTTGGTTAACAAATGTTTTCAGAAAGTCACGAAATCTTGACAAGGCATACGATAACTAAGAAGATAGCAATGCGGTAATAGTTAAGAAATACAAGTATACTGTGTAATATCCAAAGGCAATTAAGAAAGGTGTAAGCCCTTGGAAATCCCCTAACTGTTGATAATTCTTCATCAGTGAGCCAATGTATTGACTAAGTAAAACTAGGGCTGTATAGGTAATATCTTAAAGAAACAGGACATCAAATCTTCAAAATGTGAGAGCTATCTCGGGTCATTAGAATCCCCTCTAAGCATTAATCCTACATCACAATCTAAAAGTAGTGAACTAAGTTTGAAACTCAAAGTCCTTAAAGAGTATTCCATAAGCATGGAAATCAATTCAGTTCAGGAACCAAATAATAAATTGGAAGACAAACAAGAACCATGTTGTGTACTTAAAAACAAGGATTTATCCAGTCTAAATGCTAAAACAAAAGGTAACTGTAAGTTGTAACAAGCATTTCCTTCATCAATATAAACAGAATCACATAAACAAACCAAATAAAGAATTGAATGAAATGTAAGCATACCAAGTTGATCCAATTCAATAACGAGTGGCTCTACTTCAAGGCTCTTGAACAAGGACTTCACTTCAGAAGAGTACCTTCAACACAAAAAAAATTAACAAACCCATTGCAAGTTTAAGCAAAAGCATTACAAAGTTAGGTGATCTATTAGCAAAAACCCAATTCTTCAGATGAACAAAGAGCATAGTGATTGAGAGTGAAACGTACGAGCACCAGGTTTTGGAGTAAACAACAACAGGATTCTCTGCGACCGTCGTTTTCACAGTGTCCTCTAGTGTCGACCCGAAGGAAGATGAAGATGATGACATGGCCCTAACGGAACAGGCGCGTGGTGGCCACGAAACGAGTCGGAGAGGTGTGGGCTTCAGACATGTCCTGACGAAGGAGTTTCTGATTCCGGTGAACATAGAGAAACAGAGCGGCCGATTGGAGAAAAGCGACGTCGTTGTCAGGTTCGCGAGGTTGGCTGATGCGGCTACCATGGCGATTTCTTATGCGTTTTCGATTAATCCCCTTTTTTTTTCTTTTTTCTTTCGGAAATAATTGTTCCGCTTTTATATGATTTTGATCATTTCTGTACCACTAATACCCCATTCCTATTATTTGCTTTTCCTATTATCTGAGCAGTATAACTATTGAATTTAATACTTGCCAAATCTAATCTTTCTTGGACCCAAAGAAAAAAATATAGTAATCTTTGACCTTGGTTTAGTTTCTCCTTAATTGCCCATTGCCCATTGGGCATTTTTAATCTTTACAATGTTTTGGAAAAAAAGGAGAAAAGTGAATATCATTATGTCCCATTAGTGGATATAGTAAAAACTTCACAGTAAGAAAATTAGACATGATGGAATATCTCCGGCATTTTTTAAGAACTTATGGAGTATTGTGGGACCTCAAGTAATTACAAAAATCAAACAGTTTTGTTATCCATGAGCGTTTTCTTCGGACTGGAATTTTACACAGTTGTGTTTGTTGCCGAAGAAGACAAATTCAAATACCATGATGGATCTACAGCCGATCAGCTTGTGTACAGTTACATATAAAATTATTTCTAAGATCTTGTGTGCCAGATTAAAGAAAGTGTTATCAGTACTTGTCTCTAATACACAAGGAGCATTTGTTGAAGGCCGGCTGATCTCGGATAACTTGCTCATTGCTCATGAATTGATTCATGGTTGAAGACTAAAGCTAGATATAAGAAGAATTTTTTGGCTATTAAAATTGACATGTCCAAAGCGTATGATAGAGTAGAAACAAAGTCACCCAAACAGTAGACATGTAACAAAAGTGAACATAAATTTAATTCAAGGTTTCTAAGTCTCAACGTTGACGTAACCAAGACGGCCCATTCCTATCAATATAAGATTGGTATCGGTGTTCATTCGTCACACTTGTGGCAATGCTGACCGCTACTTGATTTGCAATTGGATATAAATTGTTTAGGGACCAACCACAAATGGAACGTAAAACTATAAACGTCTTGCCAAGCAATGCTCGAACCGATGGAAATTGTGTGGGATGATTTAAAGTGTCCAGTAGTTGAAGATCCGATATTCAAAGAAAATATGTTGAACATGCAGATCCGCCAAATAGGTGGCTGCCCAGATAAAGCCTTCGAGGTTTGCTTCTAATTTTGATGCCATATTTGCAGAAGCTTTCCGCCCATGGAACAACAGAGTTCCATGATGATTTCGTACAATACAATCAGTCCCACATAGGCGGTTAGGATGTAACCATGAGCTCGCTATATTACATTTCACCAACGGAGCTATCGGCTTTTGCCACTTTTTGAGATTCTACAGTCAACCCCACGATCGACTCATGCGAATTAGTTGTCGACCACTCCTGAAAATCATCTTTAGCGCGTTGCAAAATAAACTTAGATGTCCATACGCTTTGTTCAAATACTAGCCCATTTCTTGCTTTCCATATCTGCCATAAAATCCACAGGAGAGAGATGTTTGCATCACCGGTAGGAGCATGGTTGACAAGATAATGAAAATTCAAGAATGTCGAAGTATGAGAGAACCCATTTGGTGGAATATCAAGGCCCGATAACTCTCACACCTCCGTGGCAAGAGGGCAATGAAACAACATATGAGAGATAGTTTCATTAGCACTCCCACACACTGGACAAATAGAGTCCGCATTCATTCCACATTCTAATGTTTAAATTATTTTATAATTTAATATTTATTTTCATTTGGTAATACTCATTTTGTAACTATGTAATATTTGTTTAGGGACCCGATTACAAACATCATGTGAGATTTGACGGATTTATTGCGAGTGACCAATTCATAGAACGCGTATGTGGGGGTAGTAAACCGAATGTATGTTTCTGCCAAGCACAAGATGATGGAATATGGGTCCGTCAAAATCCAACTTAAGCCTTTAAATTTAAGTATACGTGGGATACCATAAATTAATCTTATGACCAATTTATTTCTTGTATCTTTAGGGAAATAATTATATTATGCTAAATAATTATATTATGAGTATACAGATATCTCATATTTATCACATAAACAAAACCTTTTATATAAGCTGATTTTAGTTAGAATATTAATTAAATCAATTGGGGACACAAGAGCAAATGTTCCTCATGCAGGTAACATGAAAGTTTTGTGCACAACCAGAAAGAAGACAATCATTGAGATTATCACATTGACCACCAATAGGAGCACCATGAGCACATGTACATTTGTGGTCTTCATTACATATTACATGCGTGCTTCCTCTACAACTACGAGGATCACAATCTTTAGCTGTCTCACATTGAAATTGACCTTCACTTCTTATTATCATACCTGTTTTTATATGAAACCAAAACCAAATTCAGATCAAACCAAACCAAATCGAACTCTAGTTTGAGAATATCATATAATCTACAATTAATTTTTATAAGAAAGAAAAATTATAACATTGAAGAGAGTATTTAAAAGAAGATTCAGACGATTATAATTTAGGAGAAACATATACATGAAGTGTTTTAAGACCGACCAAGAACAAGATAAGTTACAAAATTTTGGAAGATATACATGAAGAAATTAGGAGAAGAACGACAAAAATGCTTGTAATATTTTCCATTTTTGGGTGATTACGAGCTTGTTCTTTCTTCAATATTGTAAACGAAATTAAATGCATTAATTGGTTTGTATATGTTTCAAGTAATTAAGACGGATAATGGTCAAATCTAGACTTACTTTTTTTTTAAGAATCTGAGTTAATTAAAGCTGCAACTGGATGACATGTTAGAGGAATAAATTTGAGAGTAATTACCTATTCTACTGAATTCCTCTAAAAATCTACCATTTGCTTAAAAATTGTATCCCACTAAATTTGTATGGGTCCCACAAAAAAACTGATAAAAATACTTGATTACGCTAGATTTTGGTACTCTGAAAAAGAGTAGAGGAAAAATAGATGGAAAAGGCTATTATTCCACTAATTACTCTTAAACTTATTACTCTAATTTTTATCCAGTTGCAGCCTAAGTTTCATATTTTCAATAATAAAAGAAATCAATTTTTTATCTTAGAGATATTATTAATTTTGACCATATTTATGAAATCAGTAATTGTTGAGTTGTTGACAAAAAAAAAAGAAGAAGACCATATTTATGAAAATATTTTGTTTTTGTTTTTATCAACCACACATTAAATGATTAAATCCCAAAAAAGTTGGGTGCCCACAACGGTGGGTAATTGTTTACATAAACAAACTCAATAAACCTTGTGTGTGCCGATCACGCCAGACAGTCCGCCTTTGTGTTTGTCGTCCGTGGAATATAGGTTGAGGAGAAGGAAGGAAACCACCCTTTAAGCTCACTAAACGCATCCAACAGAATATCAAAAGCAAGCCAATCTTGCGGTGCTTGAACGGTACTAATTAGCTCCAAGCAGTCGGTCTGGAAGTTGGAGCACGGTAAGTTGTGTTCCATTAGGGTTTGCATCACCGTAATGAGAGCCTCAAACTCGGAATGCAATGATGAAAGACTTCGTCGTGTGCCTTTGCCCCTCAATAAAATAATCCGGTCCCATTGACCATAAATCCATCCTAGTCCAGAAATCTGCCCCGAAATACTCCATGAACCATCCACTTGACAGTATGGTTCTGTCCCATAGGAGAGTTCCGTATTATTGGAATGTTTCAAAGATTCAATAATTTGGGCTCCTTTCCATGCTGAACTCTCCCGTTCTATTAATTGTAAAATGTCCGTAGTTTTATACTCCATGCCTTGGAAAACCTTTTTGTTCCTGGATTTCTAAATAAACCAGAGAATCCACGGGTACCTATTTTTGTTGTCAGACCAATCCGGATCATTAATATTTTCTTCAGGGAGTCGCCAAAATAAATAATCCATATTTGCATAAATCAATCCACCTGGAAACGTGTTATCATTCCTAGGGTAATGAGCCGATTCCCAAATTTTTAGTGCCCACGGACATTCAAATACGGTGGGGTTAATCGTCTCTACTAAATCTCCACACCGTGGGCAGCACGAATCCACACATATTCCGCGCTCTCGCAGACGGGATAGTACCGCCATAGAACCAGTAAGTGCTTGCCACATAAAGTGCTTAATTTTTATTGGGCAGTGCAATTGCCAAACATGTGCCTGTAAAACTGTAATACTAGGCTCGTTTATGTATGGGACATCTACTCTATGACTCATTGAGTAGACCAGCCCATACCCCGATTTAACTGTACATGTCCCAGATTTCGTAAAGTGCCATAAGAGTTTATCATGACTGACCTGTGACCGAAGGCTTAAACCGCGTATAAAAATGACATCCTCATGTTCCATTAACTGATGTAGTAATGGGATATTCCATTCCTTACCATCTGGGGCCATTAGTTGATTAACTATCAAATCCGGAAAGAAGTCCCTACCTGGTCCTTGGGCCGGACGAGGAGTACCAGCTGGTATCTATGGATCAGCCCAAACTGAAATTGAGCACCCGTTCCCGACCACATGAAAATATTTTGTTTATTTGATGAAAATTAAATATTTAATGCAATAACAAATATGTTTTTTATTTGATGATATATATATATATATATATATATATATATATATATATTTCAAGAGAAAAATGGAAAAGTAGTAGCGAGAGAGAAACATAACAACAATAGAAATTGCAATCATATTAATCAAGAGGGTTCATAATAGTTTCTCTGGAGTGCAGAGATTTACAAACTGCATCCTTGAAAGCAATGACCAAAGTAGAATAAAAGAAGAGAACAATGAAAAAGAAACTATAAACTTTTAGCTTGGATGCATGGAAACTTTGTGAAGTGATATGATGTTTTTCTCTGGCTTCAGTCTTTTGTATATATAGGGGAGAGGGTCGAGGAGTTGGCCGAGATGAATCAGGAGGAATATTTGGATAGGAATTCAAATATTTGTCCTTATCTTACTCTAATCTATCGATTAATAATATATTAATCGATCGGTCGTTATCTGAAATACGTTTTCTAAATATCTCGTATCTTCTGTGATTATCTACAACGTATCCTGATATCTCCTCAAATGCAACAGTCTTTATCTGATTTTTTTCTCGAAACTTCCTTGGATTATTGGGCTTTGATCGATTGGTGGGTCTCTCCTCCGGTTGATTGGGCCTTCATCATATAAGGGTTTATGGATACATCTTCAATGATTTGGGCTTAACTTCTTACTCATGTGGGCAAACAACTTAATTCCAAGCCCATCTGACAGCTAACTCACATGACTTGATTGTCTTAACTTCTCACTTCAATCCAAAACAAGTTTTTCCTTCATCTGGGCCTGGACATCTGATGTTGGTTTGTTGGACTTGATAGAAAATGCTCATTTATGACCTAAAATACATTATTTCCACAAAAACACTTTGCAAAAAGAGAAATGTGAAATTCAGTAGTTTATGTTCCAAATCAAATAGTTTCTTCATGAAAAGTACCAAAAATCCATATCGAAAAGCGGTAAAATATCAGCCCTATCAGATTGCTCTAGCAAGGTCGTAGCATAGGTTTCACCCACAAACGTATGGCCCATATTCGCTTCTCGAGGAGAGAGGATTCTTCTAGCAGTTATCGGTGGTATTATCTCACCATCTTCTGTTTCATTCTCAACATTAAGGACTGCCATAGTGACATCTTTTGGGACATCATTATGGAATTCAGTAGTGTTCTGCACACACTCCGTAGTCATGTCATCGATGCGGGATAAGATGTCATACTGATTCTGCGATGAAATGGGTTTTGGTCCAGACTGTATTGGTGATTGTCGACCTATTTTTGCAAGGGAAACTTCTGTCCATTCTCCCTATGGATCTAGAGGTAGAGCAGACTCGTTTGTCTCAGAAGAAGCAGGAGGTGACATGTCTGGTGTCGTCTCTCCAGCCTCCTTGCTCTGTTTTAGAGCACTCTGTTCCAGAGAATTCTGTTCCATAGAACTCTGTGCGTCAGCCCTTATCTCACTCGACTCTGGGATGTCCTCAACCTTCTTCTCCACAACTTTCTTCCCTTTATCAACTGTCATGGCTTTCGCCATGCAACAATCAGCCTTGTAATGTCCCAATTTAAGGCAGTTAGTATATCGAGGTGGTAACCAAGGATACTCAAAGTCAACCATTACAGTGAGTCCTTGTTTATTATGAAAATGGTGGGACTTAGGAGGTGTCTTCATCAAATCAACTTCCACAAACACTTTAGCTTCATCAAAGGTTTTACAATTCTCCATTTCCGGGTGCAGTCGTTTGGGTTCACCCGTTGCCCGCGCTAGACAGCTCAAACCTTTGCGATGGTATACTTCTCGAGGAACTTTCTTCAGGACTGCCCATGTCCCAATGCCCTTAACTTCGGGTTGAGCCTCCTCAAAGATCGGGCTATATTTTGAGAGAACCATGGGCATACCCATGATATTACACATAATTCTCCTCAAAACTCAGTTACAAACACTCTTATCCGGTATTGGAAATTTCACTAATGTCTTGCTCTCAACAAAGACATCAACCTTAACGGTTTTGTCACCCAAAGGCTAAATCATGTTGACGATTATGTGGATTTTAGCCACGCTTGGTGCCTCCGTAGGAAATCTCAACAAGATCCTCCCAAAGGGGAGATGCATCTTCCAGGACTTCATTTGGGATAACAATGGTGGGAACTCCATCAATCTTCTCGCGACAAATCTCATATTGTCGTATATCTGTTTATTTCTTCACCACCGCATACCACGTTGGTGTGGCCGCCTTCTTCACCACCTTCTTCTCCGCCTGTAACTGACCATGCTCCTTACCTCCATGTGGATTCCACGATGTCTCCTGCCCGACTTCTCCTCCTGAGACGCCGAGACAACCTCCGCCGCCATGGGAGCCCTAATTTAGGTTGCACACTTGGAAACCTAGTCGCCGCTGTGATCGCCTCCCTAATCACCTTTGCTGACGTGTCCTCCCTAATAATTTGGTTCGATTAAGAATCATGTTTCTATTTACTATATCATCGTTTCGAACCACTTATGTCTTTAAATGGTACATCAATATCCACCTTAACAAGTCTTGGAGCATTGATAGTAACTACTAGATCTTTTGTAATGCGCATCGATGAATAGAGATGTTCAACAGAGACTGAGAGCACACACGTAAAACATTTACATCGTCGCCCACTAAAATTAAGCTTTCGAGAACTGGGCAGCCTGAGATGAGCATTTCGAAAGTGGAATCGTTTTCAAACTTAACAATAATGTAAAGAGATATCTTCGAGAGAGGGTAAAGAAACAAGCTTGGGACAAGGAATGGTAAAGCCAAGATGGAGCTCTAAGGATACCAAGCTCTCACATGTGTAAATTGTTAGGGGTATCTCCTTTCTACACCCATAAAAGTTCCAAACTTTGAGATGTCGAAATTTTCGGTTAACAGCAGTATCAATCCACCACGTGATATGAGAAGTACCAGTATCAAGCTCTTCATGATCAAACAAATACCCTAACCTGAACTTTTGTAAGCACGACTCGCCGTAAAAACCTAGAAACCCACCCAAAAAACTTACAAGATCGTTCGTCTTTGTAAAATCATATGTATGCAAGTCCAAACCAGGCACATATCTCCAAGTATTTCTCCATCTGTTAGATACCAAACTAGTCTTAACAACATCCTTCGTGGGAAGATTCAAGAGTACCTCAAGTATCAAGCAATCTGGCAAGTTGCTCAGCCTATCAACTTCCTTAATTCTATCGTATGATCATTTCCTACAAACACTTTTATCTCCATGTTCCTATTCATGTATCTTAGCTTTGTCTTTTTAGGGTTTCTCTTGGTGGAAAATCTCGAGTTTGGTTTCTTAACCTATAAGTATCTTAGGCGGCACAACAATATTTAACACTCATAGACCTATAATGGGCTGTAAGTTTATTAGTTTTGTAAGTTCTTTTTTTGTTTGTAACCAATTAATTTTGTAAGTTTGATTAATCATTCTATAAATCAACTTTAAACGCATAATGTGTGAGAGCCAAAATTCTCACAACCAAAGACTTGTAAAGTAACTTTTCGGGATTTGTAACTTTCTATGTAATCGAAGAATCAGAGACGAAGAAATGTGTTTAAGTGTTTGTTTATTGTTGAAGTACAAAGATCGCAAGAGAAAGTCTCAGTGTTCTCTCGCGTGGAAAAAGATGTCCCCAAAATTGAACTACTACTTCTCTTTATATTGAGATTAAAATCAACCCTCGCTGCACGAGAATAAAGGAAATTCGTAAATATCTTCAATTTCCTTCCTTCTCGCTTAGATCCGATCACGATTCATGTTTATCCTGTCAGGCGTTTGCACCGTTAACTTTCACGAGCTCGGCCCATCGTGTACTGACGAATCTCGACCCATCTCGCCTTACCGAGAGGTCCAGCTCGGCCCTCTTGGCGCCGAAAGAAGCTCAGCTCGGCCCATTGAGATAAAGGTGATTCAGCTCGGCCCATCCGCTGTTGAGGGAGCCAGGTCGGCCCATGAGGTGACGAGAGGATGCAGCTCGGCCCACCTGGTTTCGTAGTGTCCAGGTCGGCCCACAAAGGAGCTCGGGTCGGGTCTGCTCACCCAGGTCGGGTTGGGTCCGACGACTCTGCTCCAACCGGGTCGGGTCTCGAGCTCGGGTCGGATCTCATGTTTTGTGTCAGTTTGTGGTTACTTGGTCGTAAGTGTCGTCATTTACTTCAGCTAGTCGTCGAATGTTTGCGATCTGTACTTCAGCTAGGCATGATTTCAGCTAGGAAATGTCGACGAGCTAGTTTTTCAGCTAGGCAAAAATCCAGCTAGGCATTTTTTGCTTAAGCATTCTCAGTTAGGCAGGATTTTAGCTAGGCAGAAATGCAGCTAGGAAAGTTCTGACTGCGATGGATTTCAGCTAGGCATAAATCCAGCTAGGATATTTTGATTAAGTATCTTCAGCTAGGCAAGATTTCAACTAGCCAGAAATCCAGCTAGGCGAATTCAGAGTGTGAATATTTTCATCTAGGCTGAACAGTGTTCAACAGCTAGGAAAATACTTTAGGATTATTTTCTTAGTATAAATCTTGACGGGGTGGAACCCGATCCCCACAGTTAGCCCCCCAGCTCGTTAGAATTAGTCATGTGTGACGAGCTGAAGTTATTAGTCAAGATTTGTGTTTGACACGTTCCGAGCCGAGGTGGACTTGTAGCACCGTCGTAGCTCGTCGTCGCTCGCAACTATTTTTTTTTTTAATAGATGTGATTATTATAATATAAGTACATATTTATTTGGGATGTGCGTGAAATAAATATTACTGTTGGGCCGGGCGCTGAAAATATGATGGATTTTATCCAAAATATTTATTTTTAAATTTAATGTTTTACCTCGGAAATTGATAATTCCGAGCTGACTCTATAAATAGAGTTATCTCCCAAGTTTTCTCCTCACAATCTCACTTCTCCAAAAATCTCCAAGGTATACTGTTTTTACTTCATACTGTTCTGGCATACATCTGAACAGTTTCTTTACAAGCTTTTTCTCCTTGTATGTATTTCCTAGAAGTGAAGCCTCATTTGAGATAGCATTCAATCTTCATGCAAAGCTACCAACAGTGTCTTCATCGTTCCATCTTAGATTTTCAAATCTCGTAGCCAGCTGATCTATCTTGGTCTTTTTGACATTTGAAACTCCTTCAAACTCCATTTCCAAAATCTCCCACGCAGCTTTGGCTGATTTGCATCCTTGGATCTGTTCATATTGTTCCAGCTTTATGCCTGTGAATATTGCACCAAGCGCTTTAGAGTTGAATTTTGAAGCGAGCTTCTCTGCTTCGGTCCAGCTGTTCTTCGGCTTGGGTTTCTTTGTCTTCCCATCTTCAGCCAAAACATAAGGCTCTTCCCAACCGTCTTGAACAGCCGTCCAAGCATCTTCATCAATGGACCGGATGGTTTGTACCATCTTGGACTTCCAATGACCATATTGAGCAGGATTCAGAGTGTGTCATTTGCTCACAACGACAAGGTGTTGAGTGTTATCCATCCCTTCCGCAAGATCTCAACCTGAGAATAGTAATTAGCTATCAGTGGTTGTCCTGCTCTGATACCAGATGAAAATAGGGATGCTCAACACAACTACTATGTCACACACGATTTTCACTTCAATATATCTCTTATTAAGAATTATTTAATCAGAGTTACAAGATCCTAACACACCGGGATCTATCATGAACTATTCCTAATCTACCAAAGATACTTTCACACAATAACTTTAGCTAACACACAGCCAAAGTCTAACACTCAAGAACTCACAACCCAAGAATCCTAAAACCTTGATGCAGTGTGCACTCAAGCTTTTGTGCTTATCGCGGCAACCCTAAAACAAAATAGCCTTCAACGAATATATAGTAGTGACTCCTTTCTTTTCTCGCCTTCAAACGATACACCATATCTTCAATACTTGCTATTCAAGAAACTTTCCTTTTCTTCCACAGCAAGGTCCACGTCATCCAGCTACTCATGATGTTCCTAGCTTCCCGCGTGCTCCCTTGTTCGACAGCTACAATGTGTTGCACTGCTCCACTATATGTACTTTCAAAACTCTCCAAATGGAGGAATGTTTACAACTTCTTGCTTCTCCTCCTTTTCACTTTCAGCTTCGTCTTTCTTATTTTCAGCTTTTTTATTCTTCTTTTCAGATTCTTTCTTCTTCCTTTCTTCTTTTTTGATCCTTTTAACTTCATCTAATTCATGTACATGTTGCTCGTACTTAGCCTCTGTGTTCTCAAACAAATCAATGACTGACTCCAAACTCTGGCTCCATGATGAGGAAAATGTGGGGGTCGGATTCCACCCCGTCAAGGTTTACACTTAGAAATAATCTC
>OVAP01000053.1:0-63239 GCA_900406295.1 Aurinia saxatilis | reverse complement strand
CGGGTCGGGTTCGGTTCGGTACTTCGGATCCGGATAATTTGCCCAAGCCTACTTTAACATCACAAGCCTATCGATAAAGCTATATAGATATTACTGAGCCAACCATAAATGCCATCTTGATCTTGATATATTTAATAATTGAAATTAGTAATTTTCAACAATTTAAGTACAGCAAGTTTTTTACAGAAAATGAAACCTACATATTAACAGCTTCTGCAAATGCTCTAGCAGCCAGACTATATATTCATAATTAATCACAAGGAAGCTATCCATTAGCTGTTTTACGACATGTAAACATATAAAATAAAGATCATTGAGGATGCAATTCTTACACTATATATTCTTCTATTTAACACTTTTATATACAAATAAAATTACCTTCCCAACAAAAAGACAAAAAAAACTATTAATATTTTTTTTATAAAAAATGTACGTATATCCAATATGATGTAACATATATAATCCTGACATGATTTCCCCCTCATTCCTCATCGAAGAAAGTTGGAATCCTTGTCACAACCATTCAACAAAAAAACACTTTTCTTTTGTTTAGTATGTTTTGTGGAAGACCCTTAACTACTAATCCAATAAATTTAAAAAATTTACACCAAACTCTTGCTTCTTTTAGAAAATGTTCTGTCTAATATCAGAAATATTGCAATCTTATGTATGTACATAAGCTTTTTGTTGAGTAAAATTTCACATTGCAACAAAAGAAAAAAAGATATATTGAAAAATTCAGTGCTATAGGTAAAACACTTCATTGTGATCTCATATATTATGGAAAGAGATGTCAGTCGTGAACATGGTGCATAATGGAGCCATCACTCTTAACCCCGTGAATGTTACGCTTTTGTAAGTCATTGTTTATGCAACTGTTCATTATAATCACACACTTGTTGATTTTGATCGATTGATTATTATTTATCAAATTAAATTTGATAACAGACAACTGTCAGTCTGAACTATATGTATGCATGCAAGAGTAATATGTGCGCATATTTACAATTATCTATCAAGTGAACTATATAACATTCAAGTGTATAAATGTCTCAACTGAATATTCATTTCAGTTTTGACCAACACGATAAAACCACACAATCATATACAATTATCAAATTTAGTTCATCTGTAGTGGCATAGTGGTTGTGTGCTAAAGTTCTTAGAGACTCTCCATGTTATGATTCTATTCCTATCCTTGGACTATTGTATAGTGGTGACAAAAAGGCCAATATTTGATTTATTTTCTTTATGATTCATATAATTAATTAGCTATCTTATAACTATAAGTTCATCGAATGGAATTCAAGAATCCCAACGCATAAGGTTCGCCACAAAAATACATTTTTCTACTTTGCTAATGATGAGGTTCCTATGAATTTATATTACATTTTTTCTATACATATAAAATGAAAAATCATATTCATATCTAAATTAAAGGGCACCATCAAATTGGAATATATACCCCCATTTGCCTTTCTTTCAATTTCAACAGTCAATCCTTGCTCGAAGATGTTGCAACGTGACATGTCTCTTTATTTGAATGAAAGATATCATCTTTTTTTCTCAGGAATATCCGCATCATATACATAACCTATGTGTCTGTGACGTTAGCTATAGTTGTGAGAAGTAATTCGTTTAGTTTCATGATTTTGATTATGCTATATTGGTTCCTAAACCTTGATCTTATAATGTTGTTCATAAATATTTTTTCTCCTTTGGATTTGGATGATGCTATATTGGTTCCTTGATTTTATAATCTTGTTTACAAATAATATTTTCTCCTTTTCGGTAACGGGGAATTCTAAGCCAAAATTCAAAATCTTTTGAGCATATGAAAAACATAATACTTTTACCGTTTAAATTGTTACAATGACGAATAATAATCGATGCGATAGAAATATTCTAACTCTAGTTTATCTGTTGTAATATAAGTTTTAGAATTTTGACACTTAGCCTAACAAACAAAGAATTTTGTATTTAGTTTTGCTAGGGAAATGAAACATCCACATAAAAAAAAAAATATAATAACAAAATGTTATGTACATATTAACAGTTAAATGCATGAAAAATCAGAAAAATATATATTTTGATATTGTTTCAGAAAATATAGTATATTGTCATTTCCTGATCGCTTACCTAATTTCTCTAAAAGCTATTGTCTTTTAAAATATTAACTCAAATATTGATTGTGGATCCACAGCTCAAAATATATCCTATATATACTTTGACTTATGAATCGTATACGTATTCAATTTTGATACTCTGATCAATGATAAAAAAATATTGCTAGTTGTTACTTATCACTTGGTTAGGCTAGCATTCGTAGCATCATATAGATATGTGCATTGTTTATAATTCACTAGTTAAGCTTATGCTATTGTGGGGTCGATTAATCCACCTATTTTTCTTAGGTTAAACAGGATGGTATAGTATTTTAATCAAAATTTATATTACTTTTGGCCATGACGTGGTTCATACCCATCAAGGAGAAAGTGCTTCATCCACTCTATTTTAGTCAAGTATACAAAATTCTCTCGAATTTGTCCCTTATAAATCTTAGTTTTTAAGATGGAATTATTCGACCAACTGAACAAATTAAAGCCACCAAATGCCATTGCCACATAGGACTATTCTTCCATATCCACTTAATAAAAAAATTAATAAAAAAAAATATCCAAAAAACAACAATATTCTCATGATCTTTAGCTTATAAATAGACCCTCTAAGTTAGAACTCCTTGTCATCTTATTACATTTTCTTGATCCTCTCTATATATAACTTAAACCTCAAATGAATTATCACACCAAGAACATGTGTAGTCTTTTGTTTTCTTTGTGTCTAGTCACTCTTCTAATATTAGCTCCAGTGGTTTTATGCGCTAGACAACATCGAGTTGATAGTCCAAAACAAAGGAGCTTGTTAGCCAACGAGCGCGATCTCGTGACAGATTTGCCTGGACAACCTAATGTGAGTTTCAAACATTATGCTGGTTATGTCCCTGTTGGGGAATCAAACGGAAGAGCTATGTTTTATTGGTTCTTTGAGGCCATGGATCTCCCCAAAGAGAAGCCTCTAGTTCTCTGGCTTAATGGAGGTACCAATCTTTATTTGCATCACAAACTATTTCATATTCAAATATTGATAAATAAATAAATAACTAATTCATATTTTCATATTGTAATTTTGATTGATAAACTGTAAAATAGCTTAATTACTGACAGATTCCATAGACATTATTTTTGTATGATCAATTGATCATAGCTTAGTTCCTCTGCCATTTTTTATCATTCCAACCTCAAATTATACAATATTGTTTATCATTCAACTATATATTCCTGATTATATATATATATATATATATACACATATATATATATATTTATTTTATTTTTACTATTTTGTGATTCCAACCCATCATAGCTTTTAGCCTTTTACAATAACACATAATGTTTAATTTGTCGTCTCATGGGAGAACACATTTAAAATTTAATCATATACATATTGTATACATAGGTCCAGGTTGTTCTTCTGTGGGATATGGTGCAACACAAGAAATTGGTCCTTTTCTCGTGGACACCAACGGGAACGGACTTAAATTTAATCCATACGCATGGAATAAAGGTAATCTTCTTTTTTCTGTTTTTTCTATAATATTTTTTTACATCATATTCATGTATATACTATTTATAAGTAAATGAAAATGACATTAAATAATGAAAAAGGTTGATTTGCTGATGCAGAGGCCAACATGCTGTTTTTAGAATCTCCCGTCGGTGTTGGCTTTTCGTATTCAAACACTACTAGCGATTACCAAAAACTCGACGATGACTTTACATGTAGGTCCATTATTATCATAATATACACAATCTATAGTCTCTGTCCTTAGACAAGAATATAATATACAGTACGTATGTACTTCATAAACATAACTATATACTTCATTTTTTCTTTGATTAATAAAACTATATGCTTCATTCTGTTTTTCTACGATCAGCAAGAGACGCATACACTTTTCTTCGCAACTGGTTTGAGAAATTTCCAGAGCTCAAAGGAAATACATTCTATATTGCAGGCGAAAGCTACGCAGGTTAACTATAACAGATCCTCTTGTTATAGTTGTTAATATGTTTTACTAATACGTTTTTATAAATCTGTTTGTGAACGTGTATATATATTTGTAGGAAAGTACGTACCCGAGTTAGCACAAGTGGTGTACGATAACAATAACAAGAACAATGGTTCATCACTTCACATCAACCTTAAGGGTATTTTGGTACGTTTCATGTCTTAAAAATACTAGTGTGAATTGCAATCGAATATTTTCGTCCACAAAATTTTTTTTGGGTTTGAATTAGCATAAACTTCTTTTGCTTAGAAAACTTAGGGAACAAATCATACTATTCGATATAACATTTTTTTTGTGTGGTATATAGTTGGGGAATCCTGAGACATCAGATGCAGAAGATTGGAGAGGATGGGTAGATTATGCATGGAGCCATGCGGTGATATCAGATGAGACGCATAGGACCATAAGCAGGACTTGCAATTTCAGCAGCGATAATACTTGGAGCGACGACGAGTGCAACGAGGCTGTAATAGAAGTTCAGAAGCAGTACAACGAGATCGATATCTATAGCCTCTACACCTCGGTTTGTATAGGAGATTCTGCGCGATCTAATTACTTGGATTCAGCAAAACTCAAAACAAATTCTCACCTAAACTCCAAAAGGGTACGTGTATTGATATACATGATTCTTTCAAGTTTTGTTAAAACATATATATATTAATCAAGCTTAACAAATTTTCTTTTGTTTGCGTCCACCTTAGGTGCCACCAAGGCTTTTGGGTGGATATGACCCGTGCTTAGACGATTACGCAAGCGTATTTTACAATAGAGCAGATGTTCAGAAGGCTCTTCATGCGAGTGATGGAGCTAATCTCAAGAAATGGAGCATTTGCAAGTACTCTATCTTATATATATTTTCTCATGTGTTATATAGTTTTTTCTTGTATAGACTATAGTATATGATGGAATTTGGCTATATATAATTTATTATTCTGAATTGCAGCATGGAAATTTTTCATAATTGGACTTATTTAAAGCCCTCGGTTTTGCCTATCTACGAGAAACTTATAGCTGGAGGACTAAGAATATGGGTTTACAGGTACATTATGTTGATGGAAACCAAATATAGTGGTCCTATTATCCTATATATCATCCTATTTGATTAGATTTTTGTATGATGCACTACTTTCATGTCTTTACAGATTTACATAAAGAGCATTTTAAGTGACGAAACTACACCCATTATCCAACCAACTAAAATTTGTAATCAATTTCACCTAGAAAATTTAAAAAAAAAACTCTAACCAGAAGAAGTATTTGATCAATGAAGCTAAAAGGATAGAGTATAAACTTTGGTTGCTTCTTACGCAAACAAGCACTAAATACTTTAGCTTATATTATTTTTGGTCGGTTTATATATGTAATTAATAAACTTTGGGCATTCTCCAATTTTTCTAAACGGCTGGTTTGGTATCCTTTTGTGATGACTCAGTGGTGACACAGACGGGAGAGTTCCAGTACTCGCGACTCGATACAGCTTAAGCGCACTAGAATTACCCATCAAGACAGCCTGGAGGCCATGGTACCATGAGAAAGAGGTATATATGATTAATTAATCTAATAAACCGGTTATTTGAATTTGATTAACCGGTTAATTATAAGTTTATATTGATGATGCTACGTACATACAAACAGGTAAGTGGGTGGCTTCAAGAATACAAAGGACTAACGTTTGCTACGTTCAGAGGAGCTGGACATGCAGTGCCTTGCTTCAAACCTAGTAGCTCCCTCGCGTTTTTCTCTGCCTTCCTCACTGGAACTCCTCCTCCACAGTCGCGGTGAAAAAAGCAAGTTAACCATTATAAAAGATGATTTAGTAATCTAATGAGTGTAAGTTTTCAGAAAGTTGGAGAGATTTTGGTGTTTTGTTACCGTTTAACTTATCAAACACGGAATAGTGGGGAAAGTATTGTAACTTGTTGTAAGAGTAAAGTTGATGACTGTAATGATCAAAAGAAAACTTACAGCACTTTAAAGATTGTATCCACCAAATATCACTTTGGAGTACAAAGGGAATTTAAAACGTTCAACACTTGAGATTATATGCTAAAATGAAACGGATATAACTAGAAGACCTTTTGTTTTGTTTTTAATGACTGAAAGGTTATGGGCCGAAGCCCATATCCTCAGGCCCGAAACCAGACATAATATGGTTACCAGTGTATATGTTTTGCAATAACTAGCAATTTCAACATTCAATTTTGTTTTATGTGTATGTTTTGCAATAAGTTGTTTATAAATAATTTGAAAAAGGATTGAACTGGTAAAATAACTATAAATGATTATTAAATTCTTATCTTGTGCTACACCACTCTTTTTTTTTTAATAAAGAATATGTATTATCCTGATGTATCATGCATATACATGCATCTCTCTTTTGGGTAAGAAATCTTAGATATATTCCTTCCCTTTCTTATAAATGTTTTTATCTTCCCTACATCCAAATTACTTTTTGTATAGATATATTTTTATAAATATTATTCTATTTCTTATACTTATAGATATCATATTAACAAGCTATCTTACATATCTGGTTACTATAGTAGGCTCTTTATTTTCACGAGGCCACAAATTTCAAATGTAGTTGATAGTATACTAAGCATACTATACTTATGTCAGGTTAATTTGTGATTGTTCAAAAAATATTCAGTACACTAATATTCATAAGAGTATTGAATATATCTTATCTAATATTTTTTGTATATCCACATAATTTTGATCTGAAACTCAAAAGAATAACATGATGTTTAAATTACTTTAAACAACCTAATTATAATTTTAATTAAATTAGCCACGTAAAATGTGACCTATAATTCATTAATCCACACATGATAAATTTTATTTGTCAAGTTTAACTATTATAAATGGGTTAATAATAATTCTCTTGAAACAATAAGAATCACTGTTAGCCTACATTTTTGGTCATCTACTCTATTATCTATCATTATTTTTAGGAACATTTTGCATTGTGAAATAAATAAAGCATAATGCTTCAATTTTTTAAAATACACTTTAATTTCAGGTCACCGGAATCATTATTAAATTTGTATAGCATAATAATTTTTTCATTTTATTTTATAAGAAATTTTTTATGAATGTCCAGCAGGAATCTAAAAAATGATATAAATTATCTCTAAGATTTGCTTCTAACGATTTTTGTCCACTACTAATCCAATAATATAGAAATAAGTAACTAACCAAGTATAACACACTTGAGTGTTGCATAGGAAATGCTATAGTCAAAACAAAAAATGGTAAAAAATCATGGTAATTCTTAGATAATTCATAATATGAAATAAAAACAAGTTGCTACAATATTTTATATTATAAACAAAGGGAGGGAATAAAAAACACGAAGAAAGAAAAACTTAGCACTTTATACTGCTATCTAAGTTTAGTGTTTTTTGTCTGTAATTAATACCGTCTTCTTAATTCTCTTTTTGACAAAATAATTCTTACGACGATAAACTCTTTTTAGTTCATGCTGTCACGGTAGCCGTTAAAAGTTCTATTACAAATAAAATAAAAACTAAAGGTAATTGGAATTTTTGTATTACCTTTTGTAGTTTTACTTATTTTTGCCTATTCTCATAAACTCAATTCTTCTTACTTTTAAGGATTTTTAAAAATAAAATAACTTTTCCATTATTGCTTGTAACTTCTTATCTCGAAATTAAAAAATTTCAAAATCCTATACGGTGATGCCACGTACCACCGTTGGATAAGTGATGATACATTATATATACAATTAGATGTGGAGCGTTAGTGTAAAATAAAACACTTAAGCTTCACATTCTTCATCTCAAACACTCTCCTTGAGTCTATGTAGTCACTATAAAGTGAATCAAACACTTGAGTCTCTCGTTTTCTCCGTCGATGATTGTGAAAATGAAAACCTCTAAACTTGAGGTAAAGAACAGTTTATATATATGTTTCATCTTATTGAAAACTTGATTTGTTCTTAATTGGTTTCTTATTGATATTCTTTTTATGAAACTTTGTTACAGCCTGTTAAAAGCCAAGCATCACCTAGAAGTGGTAAAACCAAACAAGATGGTGCACCTACTTTGGTTTCTCGATCATCATCGATCAAACAAGATGTTAAACCTTCTTTGGTCTCTCCATCACCATCGATTAAACGAGATGTTAAACCTTCTTTGGTCTCTCCATCACCATCAATCAAACGAGATGCTAGACCTTCTTTGGTCTCTCCATCATCATCGATCAAACGGAATGTTAAACCTTCCTTGGTTTCTCCATCATCATCAATCAAGGAGTCTAGATCTCCATTTGTGAGCCGAAACACTTCAAGATGTGTTGCTTCATCGGCTATAGATATCAAGAATGCTCATAGAGAAGCAGTAGCAAAGATCCCGAGTCCAAACTCCGCCAACTCGAGCAAATGTACTGGAAATTTCATTCTCATGGTCGAGCTTCGAAGGAAGATTATCACTTTTAGGAGCATCATTGATCTGCCTCCTCTTACCGGTTATCTTTCCATAACCAATGTAAGTTTACATGCTTTTCTGCTATGTTATTTTTTGGGATAATGATTACGAACTGATCATATGTTATACCATCACAAGGTTGTATGAGAAATGGTTGTAAGTACCCAAAACATAACAAATTCACCTAGGATTAGACAATCCACACTAGAAATCACTTCTTTTTTTTGTCAACAAATCCACATTAGAAATCACTAAAACAAATTTCTTATGCTTAGATTTCCTCTAACAACAATTTGAATTTTGTTTCTCTAGTCGAAATAGTATCACACTTTAAATTTGTTAAACAAATCTGATGAGGGAATGAATCGACTCCTACATCCAATCCACATTCATTAGTCAATGTACTAATTACTAAAGATTTTTTCTTGACAAGATCTTGTTTAATTGGTTAACATGACACTAAAACACCTCTTAGCTATTCACAACCACTTCCTAATAACCAGAGAGACCTTAGCTCAACACCCTAATCATACAATTCTAGCTCTAGAATTGTATGTCTAGCCGAATCACAAAACTTTTCTTTGTTCTATCTGAGAAAACGGCGGCCAAAAACCCTAGCCAACATCATTCACATGATATTTAAATTAATATAAAATATTCATAGACCAAACAAATATTTTAAGTCATGTACCATCTCTTTTTTTTTTGTTGTTGTTGTAAATCGTCATGTACCATCTTCGGTCCAACATTTTGAGTCTCTCACAAATATCATCCTCATGTATACTTTGACCCCAAAAAAAAAAGAAAAAATCCTTGTTGATACTATGTTTACAAAGAAAATTATACTCTTTCCCTTCTATGCATTTTGATGCGCTTTATCTATGCCACAATTTCTTGCTCCAATATTCTCATTATGAATATTGGTAAGAGAATATACAATGCATCCATGATTAGCTAGGAATAGGAAATAATATAAATTTATAAGAAGATAGAACTAGATATTTACATATTAGTCCCTAAGTACTCAGTTTTTTTGTTTCTTGCCTAAGGTCACAGTCACAATTAATCACAAAAACCTTGACCAACAAAAAAAAACAAATATTAATCACAAAAATCTGTAACCACCATGAGAATTTTTTTTTTTTTTTTTGGGTGGATTATGATTATAACAAAGAGAATTCAAAGAAGTTGTCAGTAGCTATACAGATGGTATCAGCAATTAGAAAAAGGTTAATTCTTATTTTCATTGATGAGGTTTCTGCTAATGTGAATTTTTCTAGTGGCACAATAGGTAAAATTTAGTCCAATCAGTTTTTATCTTTGACGAAAACTCTAAAATCGATTTGTTTCATATGATGATTGATTTGTTTTGTTCTTGTTTTTTTTTTTTTTTTTAATTGATGTATATAGATGGTGATGCGTACGATGAAAGATCTTCATAAGCTTTGTCCTGAGATCGTTGAGAGCTCTCAAATCCTCGATATGAGACGTTCAGATGTCGATAAGGTTTTATGCATATTCATCTCATAATTAAATTTAACCTATGATATTGAACTTGAGCTATATATATATGATTTTATGTGATTCTGATCATAGTTATAAACTCTTTGCAACAGTTGCTAGACCAGTTCTTCAAGGCATTAAAAGCAATTGGAGATTCATGGATTGATGACCATGAATGGATCATCAAATCAAAGTATAAGAACACTAGCGTTAGGAAGAACATGTCTGATCGACTTGGTAAATATTCCAAAACTCTTATGATTATACAGATTTTTGCAACATTGTTAATAACAATCTTTTTATAATATGGTTTCTTGTAGTGGAGAAAGTGTTGGCTGCATTAGATGGACTGATCAAGGGGATGAACGAGAGGCTCGGTACGAATGAGACTTGTGGTAATGATGAAATAAAGACAAAGGCTAGTCCGCAGAGTAAGACATCGAGTGCTCGATTAAAACCGGTCGCGAAGCAACCGGTTACGCCAAGAACTGTGTTGAATCCACAGAGTCAAGTTGGAGACTTTGAATTCTCTGTTTCAAATCTTAATCTTCCAAGAAATGTGAGAATGCAAGCGCTTGTAAAGCTGAGTTCTATTGATGTAAAGCGACTTGGTCTCCAAAATATGAGCCAGAAAGAAGCTAAGACCAATGGTGGTGATAGTGATAAGAGTGTTAAGGAGAAGCAAAAGAGTGAAACGGAGAGGATTGAGAAGAGTGTCAAAGAGAAGCAGAAGAATGAAACAGAGAGGATTGTGAAGATGGAGAAAGCAAAAGAAGCTATTCTTGAGGAGAAAGATAATGTCAAGAATCAGATTGATGATAAAAGAATTTTAGAGAAATCTGAAACTTGTCTTAAATCTTTAGCTCCGATCCTTCCACCTCCAGGGGCAGTGGCATTACTTCCACCACCGCCACTTCCAATGGCTCCCGGAGAAGGACCCGCTGGTTTACTTCCTCCACCTCCAGGAGCAGTAGCATTACCTCCACCACCGCCGCTTCCAATGGCAGCTGGAAAAGGATCAGCTCCTCCTCCTCCACCTCCAGGAGGAGCAGGTGCACTTCCACTACCACCACCACTTCCAATGGCTGCAGGAAGAGGACCAGGTGGTCCGCCGCCTCCGCCACCTAGCATAGGAGGAAGATTGGGAGCCAAGAAAGTAGCAGCTAAACTGAAGAGAACTCAAATAGGGGCCCTCTACAGATACCTTACGGCTAAAATAGAAGGCAAGGATCCAGAAGCAAGATCCCATGGCGCGGGCGGAAGAAGCAGAGGTGGGATTGGAAACGCTTCAGCTAGTGGAAAGCAAGGAATGGCTGAGGCTCTTGCTGAGATAACAAAGAAGTAAAGTCACATTTAACATTTATAAACAACAGAATCACACAACAAACGTCAAGAACACTGATACTTTTCTTTCTGTTTTCTTGTCTCTACACAGGTCTCCTTATTTTCTGCAAATCGAAGCAGATGTTCAGATGTACATGAAAGCAATCAATGAGCTTAAGACAGAGATTTCCAAGTTCCAGAGTAAGGACATAAACAAGCTTCAGGAATTCCACCAGTATATCGAATCAGTCCTTGGGAAACTAACAGATGAATCACAGGTCAGTGATAGTTGTCACGAACTTTCTTCATCTTGTTAATTATGATTCTGTGATTACATAAATGTTTTAACTTGGCTAGGTTCTAGCGAGATGTGAAGGGTTCCCGCAGAGTAAACTCGAAGCGATAAGAATGGCTGCTGCATTGTACTCGAAGCTGCATGGTATGATCAAAGAGCTGAAAAACTGGAAGATAGACCCTCCGACCGACAAACTTTTCGACAAGACTGAACGGTACTTTGCAAAGGCAAGTCATAGAGAATACTGATTGTACTAATCTCTTCACCTCTTTTAGTTCTTTTCTTGAAAATGATCTGACAAGAATGATAAAAACAGATCAGAAGAGAGATTGAAACTCTAGACCAGATCAAAGGGGAAGAGGAAAAGAAGTTCAAGAGCCATAACATTCATTTCGACTTCAATCTACTTATTCAGATTAAGGAGCTAATGGTTGATATCTCATCAAGCTGCATGGAACTGGCATTGAAGGTTTGACTTACCGCAAGATCAAACCTTTTACACACATCTGATCACTGTTTTGAGCCCGTTTAACCGGAGTCTTTTTGTGTTCAAACTCACAGGAAAAGAGAGAGGCAAAGAATGCAGCGCCTACTCCAGGATCACGAGAGGCAAAGCCGTGCATGATGAAGAACAAGTCTCTAGGATGGGCTAAAACGCTATGGAGGGCTTTTCAGTTTGCATTCAGAGTCTACACATTTGCTGGCGGACATGACGAACGAGCTGATAAGCTTACAAGAGAGTTGTCCGAGGAGATCAAGCTGATTCTTAAAAACCAATCACTCTGAGACTTTGGTAGTCCTCTGACTATTTCACCTGAAAATGTCAAAAATGTTCAGTCTTCATAGAACCAGAATTTTGATGAGAATAAGTGGTTCGGATATTTAATATAAACATGTTGTAATCTAATTACCAAAAATCTGTTGTAATCTGATATGTTTCTTCTCACAGAACTTGCAAATAAGGAACTAGACTTCAAGGCCATGATAACTTTGTTAACTTTTCAGTTAATTGAACTAGAGAATTTTGTAGAATCCAGAATTAGATGGGGAAGGTCAGCCAATCAAGGTGCCAGAACGTATACCAGGTTTCTGGCGAATCATTAAACCCGAGGACGACAGGGCTCAGAATTGAACCAAGTCTAATCCTCGATGGGTGAGGTTTGGATGTGAAGCTACTCCAAATGAGAATCAATTGTTTTTGGCCTGTTTTTTTAACAGGGTGAAAAAATTACTATCCATATTCCAAACTCTAACGTGCTGCGAGGTAAAACGTAATGACATCCAGATGTAGTACATGATCATTTAAAAACGTAACATATGGTAAAAGAAGTTCAAGAGCAAACTTGTAAGTTGTATATATGATTAATCAAGAAAACTACAAAAGAATGGAGTGTAAGTAAAAAGGACAACTAAAACAACACTAAGCCGAGACACAACGTAAAAAACTCTAACAGAGAGAACTAATATACTAATTGTAGCCTTATAAGTTATAACATACATTACTGTGATCACTAGGAAGAGTATACCCCAAAGCATTTCAAGTTTCTTTTTTGCAGAAGCTGTACAGAAAAAAAAAGGAGAATGAAGAATAAATTTGCCCCCTATATCTCCCCTTCTATGGTAATTTGCAGGATTCAATCACTTCCATCACTGCTTTATGTGTCTCTGGAGGGATCATGTTGAGAGTCGTGTGAAATGCCTGAACACACAAAGAACACAGTCACATTAAGAGATCTTGAGAATTCACAAGCCTAAACCCGAGCAGCCCTAAGGTGTTCAGAGTCACATACCACAAATCTTTCTAATACCGGTACAAGAATTGCTATATTGCGTTTCGGGAGATAGTCTTGGATGCAATTGCGTATACTTCTACTGCTAGTAGATCACAGAACATGTTTAGTTCCTTGAGAAAGTTTAGATGTATTATGACAGATATAATCAGATTGCGAATGAAAAGCAACCTTTCAGTTGAAAGAAAGGCGAGTAGTAGAGCAGCGTAGGCCTCCACAATCATCTTTTCCGCTTCCTTTTCGCCCTCTAAAACAGCTTCTTCATCATCCTGAATAGGAAAAGAAACATAGCAGGTTTAGTAAATGAAACAAACCCTTTTTCTGGGGATCTCGAAATCTGAGTAAACAATAGTTAGATGTTGCAACTCACTAAGGTAAAAGTAGTTGTCACTTCTTTGGTATCTGCTGATCCTTGATTGGTGAGAAAGATCGAACACAGTAAAGGAATCATCTCTTGCTCACTCTCTTGCAACCCTTCTGGATGTGTAATAGGAACACTTGCTGAAGCAAGCCGTGATCTACAAAAAAAAGCACTTACTTGATTAGAGAACCACACCCTTTGCGTCCCGGGTCAAAAACAGAAAGTACGACCAGTTGAGCTTGCATTGCCTCAACCACATCATGATGAAAAAAAGGTTTAATCATAATTTTGAGATTTTTTTTGTACCTATTCACTCCGTCTTTCTCAACCAAATTTACCAGCAAGCCCAAGATGGCAACAAGAAAATCTAATTCCTGATCTGTAAGATGTTTGTCTTTCTTTTGTTGGGACGGATCAGTCTTTTCCATCTCACTGAAAAGTGGAGATCTGGTGAAAGAGGGAAAGTGTCTGGCAATTAATTCCGCCATGCTTTCCAGCCCTCTGCACTCACCAACTTGCCGACAACCAAGGGTGTTATCATTTGTTAAGTTCATCAAAACCTGCAAATAGATAATCATGAACTAAATTGATACTATTCGAGCTCATAGAATTTTGCTACAGACCGCAAACAGATGTTATAAGACTGTAAGATAATTACCTTTACGGCTGTTAGAAGGCAATCAGATAAAAGACATAGACATTCTTCATCAATGTCATATGTAGAAGAAGATGGTTGCAGCGATATACTGCAGTCTTTGTCACTTGATTCTTCCTGGGAATTCAGCCTATGGTTTGATGATTCCTCTTGGCTCGACAACAGCTGATGCGAACGTTTATCTTTGCTTGGATTGTAGCATTCTTTCTTCTTTTGCGCTCTAGATTTTTTTTGCTTTACAGATACTACTGCCCACTTGGAAGGTTCAGAATCTTCCAAATCAAATGCAAAAGGATCTTGGTTTTCCTCAAGGGATGCAAAATTTCCGTTTCTTGTACGACTTGGTTCTCCAACTTGACTAGTCTTTGAAGTACTTCTGGCAATCCCACTACCAAATGAGACCAGTCTGCCTGCAAATGAACCAGAGTTGGTGGAACCTACTCTGGTTGTTGATGTAGCAGGCTCATTTCCTGACACACTTGATTGAGAACCCGACATTGATGTCGGTGAGAAATCTAAATCGATTATGGAGTGACTTTTCTGAGATACATTTCCATTCCTCGTGGAAATAGAGCCAACAGTTGAGCATGTATCTGAACTGATTGTCACGACCTCATTGTTAACTGCAAAAGATATAAGTGGCTTAGCATAGTAATATACAAAGATCAGAGATAGGAAAGAGAGAATGTGAAAAGAGCTAGAGACTCATTTCTGGTTACAGGAATAAAATACCTTTATGATCAGCTCCCAAGAGGGACAGAGTGAGAGGATTAACAGTGTTCCTGTGAGTACTTGGAAAACCTCCACGTAGGTGAAGACCTAGCCATCAGTCCAACCAGCTATTAGAATAAGAGATTACAGAGACGGAAATCAGTGTAACAGTTCAAACGATTGCGAACCTGAAAGCATCTTGATAACACTGATCGTGAGCTCTGTGAAAGACATTCGGGATTCATGAGAACCGAAACGTTTCTTATACCCGAGCAAATGATTCTGACAAAAAAAAGAAAAGATTATTATCTGAGTTTCTATTATCTCTGGCAATGAGTTATATACTGCAACTTGATAACAGCTGATCAATGTCTGAATCTCCAGAATCATTTCATGAATCTTCGAACCTATATACATAAAAGTTACCTGGTTGTCTGTGCTGAGGAACGTAGCATTCTCCATGATTTTCAGACATTTCAGAAGCAGCATTAAACTCTGCTTATGCAGGTTATCTTTCACATCTTGGATGGATAGAGTGTCGTATTCCACCCAGCGCTGCATATAAAATATGTATTAGAAACTTAAACCGAGTATAACCTACTGCGATTGCAAGCTTCCAGCAATCAAAGAAAATTCAAGCACACAAAAAAATTCTGAGTTTAAACAAAGTGATCCATCACTTCAAAGATGGTCAATAAGTACTCTCTCTTTCGATAGAATACAAAGAAAGCACGGTCACTTCGGCAGTAAATTGGACTGGAAAACAATAGACCCGGAGAGTACCCAAACACTTTAAAAGGTAGCAACCTAAGATGTTCTATACAAGTTCTCAACGTCCTACGCAGTTAAAAGGTAGCAATCTAAGATGTTACTATAAAAGATATTGGTGCAGATGACAAAAAAACATACAAGCGCACACCTCCATAACAGCGTGACAATCCATAACAACCTCAAGGACTGCGTCAAGTCCTCCTAGTTCTCGTAGTTTCTCCTTGAAATTCCCTCCAGTCTTTTTAACAGAACCAGAAGTTTCTGGATAGTAAGAAACAGAAAAACAATAAACGAAGGATCAGGAACTTTTGTCCTCCGTTATTTAAATCTAATTTTCAGGTGACCTCTAAGATAATTAGCTAATCATCACTTCCAACAGAAGAGGAAAGAAGTTCAAATACGTACCATCAAAAGAAATTTTGGATAAGCACGCCCTCTCCATGGCCAACAAAGCAACCCATTTTGTACTTAGCTCAGGCCTTGTTGTTTCAATTGAACAGCTATCACTCGATCTCATTTCCTTGCAATTAACAAGAAGCTCCTGAACTCTAGAAAGTATAGTACTGGTGTTTCGATCATTTGATTTTGTTGCATCCTGTGCTGGATCAACATCCTTCAGTAATGATAACAGCTTAAATCCTATATTGTGCGGCTTCCGTTCGGTGCTAGTGACAGTCACAGGTTTCAACAGCTTGATCAGAAACTTGATGCACTTGGGTGACTCCATAAACTGCTCATCTTGACTCTGGAATCATGAAAATGAATTGGCAAAGTTATAAAAATCCGTAACAACAAGCAAAACATGTCAACCAAAAACATATTTAACAGCAGCTGCAAGTCACTTACATCAGTAGTTAGCACAAAGAATAGAGTGGCTGCGGCAAGGTTGCTTGGTATGTCATCAAGGCTAAGACTCAAAATCGCATCAATTATGGATTGGGAGATCCTGAAACATTAAGATCCCGGGAAATTACGATAGTTCGTGATACTCAATCAACTGAGAGGACAAATACAAAATCTCCACTCCTTGAGACAGAATTAGCCATATTCCCAAAAACCTTACTTGGAGTGGATCATGATACGAACCTCACTCTCTAAAATACCTCTCTCATTCACTACAAACCCTAAACCCTAATCATTCCAACAATTCCATTCCCTAACCGCCTATAGAAAACCACAACGACCAAAATCCCTCACAAATCTGATTCACAGGAAGCCCAATCACACTGCCTTAATCAGCATCGAGGAATTACTATACAATCAAGCCCTAATCCCGAGGAAATGAAAAAATCAACGAAACCCCAAAACTCAAAACACATCATTTCCACAAAACCCAAAACCCAATTCAACAAAATCAAACCCTAGAACAAAGAAGCTAAGCTTACCCCTGAGCTCTCAGAGAGCGACGCTGATGCTGAGATGTACAAATCGCAAGGAGTGAAACCAAGCTAGCTCTACGAGACCTAACCTGAGTCCCTTTCCTCAACCCATCAAGCGCGAAATTAACCTCATCTTCATTCTCCATCAACTCACCAAACTCCTGAGCCTCAAGCAACGTCGAAGTGAACCCAAAAGCGTTCCTCACTCTCTTCGCTCTCTTCACACCTCCAAAATCATCTCCATAATTCGACCTAGAAGAATGCCAAAGAGAGGAAGACTCTTGACTGGAGAAAGGAAGAGGAGGAGGATAATCGAGAGGTTCGATGTCTGGGGAAGAAGAGGAAGAGAGATATTCGGCTTGAGATACGGTGTCGTTTAGAGAGTCGGAGAAGGTTCTCGGCGGCATACCGGGCTTGCGACGGCCGTATGTTCGCTCCATCGTCGCCGAGCGAGCTCGTTGAATTACGCAATTTTGGGGGAGATTTAGGTGAGAAATGCGAAACGAAGGGTATTTTGGGATTATCAAAAAGTGTTTTAAGATCTCTCCAAACACTATGGCCGTTGTTTAATTCATGGAGCTTCCTGTTTTCAAATTTAATAATGATAATTTATACATAACAAACTTTGATAAAATGTTAATATTCAACTCTTAAAAAATTATATAATCTTAGCATACGATAAACACTTTAAAAAATACATAGAGATGTGTTTATCCTATATAATGTTAATATTCAACTTTGATATAATTTTTTTAAGTGTTTATCCTATGCTAAGATTATATAATTTTTAAAAAAATATATAGATTAATAGTTTTGGTCTAGATAAATCGCTATTCCAAACCAATTCTATAAATTGCTGGGCATAATACACATCTTTGAATCCGAATCTGAACCGAAATCGACAAAATACCTGAACAATTTCTAAACTCCTATATTTGAAAAATCAAATCTGAATAAAACCGAACCGAGAATCAAACGGGTACCCGAAAATACCTAACATATAATTATACATTTAAGATATTAATTATATTTGAAGTTAATATAACATATTAATCCAAAATTACAATTATAAATTTATAGATATTAGTTGTTTTTAAATTAAAAAAATTGAAATATCAAAAGTTACCAAAATATACAAAGTTATTAGCTATATTTATCAAAATTCACCCAAAATTTATTCAATTATAATCTATTTTATGATTTTTTGGGCATCGAAAATCGAATTATAGCTACTTTTGGTTTAAAATGTTTAAAAATTGGCTATTTTTTTATCCGAACCGAACCCGAATTCATTTTGGATAAACACTGGTTCTTTGTCTCCGAAACCGAACCGACCCGAACCGAAGTAGATCCGAACCAAACCCGATCCGAAATTTATTAATATCCAAATGGATACCAATTTTCTATAACCGAGAATCCGAAATCCGAATAGAACCGATCCGAACCCGAATAAAACCAATCTGAATCCGAACGGATACCCGAATGCCCATGTCAAGACTATAAATGTTTGAGAGAAATAGAAGTAGACATGGAGAACATGCGATTTCATAGGCTAGTCTAACTGTTTTAATTGATACTACCATTAGAAATCGCATTAACTATTAAACATAGAGATGAATATGTTACTTTGGAAGGTGTATAGTTGGGTTTGGTGATGCAAATAGTCATTACACTTCTTAGGTAAAACTTTTTAAAAATATATAAATTTAACATTTTATTCACACACAAAAAAACAACTCTATATATTTGATATGATGGTTACAAAGAATTGATAACAGAGAAAACATTAATCTAAAACAAGCTGTATCAAAGTTAAAAATCTAATGTTTTTCGATGATTTCATATTCAATTGTAAAAGAATTCAACTTATTTTGATTATTAAGAAAGATATTTGTAGTTATGGATTTCTTTTGGTTTATATGGACGGTTCAATATGTATTCAACGTATATTGATAACCAATTCATGAATTTGTTCTCAAGAGGTATATTTTCATTTAAAGAAAATAAACATTACTTTTTTTTAAATGTATATGTCAATACAAAGTATTTATTCCATTCTTGTAACAACTGAATATTTATATTATTTGTTAATGAAAAAGAATATATTTTATTTATTCCATTCTTGTAACAACTGAATATTTATATTATTTGTTAATGAAAAAGAATATATTTTATTTAGAATAATATCCTACGCAAATAGACACACAAAGTTGGCAAAAATTTATTTCCCCCCTATAAATACATCCACCTCTATGTAGTCTTCATCAAGATTCACAGAAAACTAGCTTTTTTTAACAACCACCTCTATATAATTATAAAAAAATTACAGAAAAAATATATATATAACAAAATGGAGACAAAAATGCTTAAGTTGGTCTTCTTCGTCTCTCTTTTGATCACTGCAACGCGTAAGTTCTGTTTTTTAACAACCTACATGCAAGAATTCTTGTTCTCTTCTGATTGATTTTTTTTAATATTATAGAGTAGAGAAATTAGTTTTTGAGATCAAGTAATTTCTTTTTGTAGAGTGGAAAAAAATATGAACATAAGATTGTATTATGTAAGATTTTAAGTTTCATATTTTTCCGAGGGTGCGGATAATTTTTCCTGACTTCCCTCTATTTTTAATGCAATTTCCTCTTATTCATGTTAATAGTATACATTTAAAAAGCACACACAAATTATGATGTCGCAGATTTTTACATGGTGGCGGAGGCTAGAGGACCAATAGTGAATAGAGGATGTGTCACAGTAGACACATGTGGATTATGGTGTTACGGTTGTACCAAATGTGAATGTCTTGACAACATTTGCGTCTGTACCGAAAGACCTCCACCACCCGCTGTCTTTCTCACCGGGAAAACCGCATCTCAACCTTCACCTCTATTTTGACTCAAATAGATTTTCTTTTGTATGTTTTGTTACTACGAGGTTTACATGATGTAATCAACGGATGTAATACTTACAAATAGTGATTCCATACGGATTTCTATGCAATAAACCTAGTTTTTTCAAACTTATTAGGGGACGATATATCTCGGATATATTTGAAGTCTTTTATATGCAAATAATAAGGTAAAATTGTTTTCACCAAAATGGTATAAATGATGCGTAAGCGGTATGGATAGATCCGGAATTGGAGGAACCTTCTCTTTGTTGAGAAATTACAATGCATCTAATATTGCTGGTTTCAAAACGATGGTTGGACATTCGGTTCTTCGATTCGGTTCTAAGATTAAAAAAAAAACAGATACATAATGTTTATCAATTTGGTTTTGGTTCCCATTCGGTTCGGTTTGTTTCGGTTCTGAAATTGGAGTAACCATATGAAAACCGAAGAAATTCGGTTTGGTTTAGTTCCAGATAAAAGAACCGAACCAAAACCTACAAAATTACCTGATAAAACTAAAAAATCGAACCGTAAATTGCAATTTAGTAAAATTTACCAATTAATCTTACAAGTTAAGTAAAACCTACCAACTAACATTTTAAAATGAACCAAATTATGAAAATACTATAAATGGGTTGAGTATGTATAAAAATAAGAGTTTATTTTCGGTTCCGGATAAAAACCGAAGCTAATTCGATGCCTATTAGATCTCAAATTCAATTTAGAAAATGATGGTGTTTTCTCTGATATCAAAACTGAACAGATACCTATCTTTTGGTTTGATTCTTCAATTAATGTCATCCTTACCTAAACAATGCATAAACGCACAAACTCCCAACATACAACAATCTCTTCATCGATTCATCAAACAAGCAACATAGAAGTAAAAATGAAAGTTTTTGCCTTCCGTACATATTAACAAACTCTATGGTATGTACATAAACAATTTATCAATCAGATACAAAGTACTTCAATTTTTTAATTTGGTAATTAGATTTTTAGAAGAATAAGATATTTGGAATTGAACTAAGAACAAAATATTTATTTTAATCAGGTTTTTAAAAAGTTAATAAAAAATTACAAAATCAATGGTAATTTAAATGTTTGTAGCTATAAGAGACTTTAAATAGAACTCTAAATCATCAAACACCATAAGCTTACTCATGGTATATTTGTTTTTGTCAACAATTGTATGCTAGCTTGAAAATATGTCTTCAACGTATGCTATAAGTGATAATTGACTAAGGAGATTTTTCTAAAACACATATATTTGACTAACATGGTGTAGATAGTATAATATTTAGGGTAGTTTAAGCACATCAATTAAAATTCAGACATAAAGTAATATCTCATTAACATGTTTACCAAAAAAAAAGAAGTAGTAATATCTCAGTAAAAAAAACCACACACACACACACTAAACACGATGTTTGTATTCTCCCTATAAATACAATCCCACTTCTGAATAGGCTTCATCAACATAGATTTTTCAATGGAAATAAATAAACATTTTCACTTTGCAAAAAAAAAAAAAGCAAAATGGAGGCAAAAATGCTTAAGTTCTGCATTTTTAGTCCGGAGATTAGATAAATTAAAACTGTATAGTTCTGATAATTTTTCTAACAATTTCTGCCTAGATTTTTTTAATTCATATTAATAAGTTTTGGGAAAGATTACTTTCATTTCTTGGGTTCATTTTGATTTAAACCATATATACCAAAATCAAACTAGAAAGAACCCAAAAAAAAAAAAGAGTTTTAGGCTTTTAGCACAAACCCCTGTTTTCCAAAACTTGCATAATAAAATGTTGTTGATGTTCATATAAAGTATAATCTTTACTAATCTACAGTAATTAATTACTACTTCCTCCAAATTGTGTATTACTTTATGTAACTTCTCTTAAGACTTTAAATGGACAAAAACAAACACAAACTAATGATGATGGTCGCAGATTTTTGTATGGTGGCTGAGGCTAGAGGACAAATAGTGAGCAGAAGGTGTTCAACCGTGAACGCCTGCCATTTGTGGTGCTATAACTGCGCCAAATGTGAGTGCCTTAACAACCTCTGCACTTGTACTGGCAGGGCACCACTACCACCAGTTACATCCTCAGCACAGGAGACATTGCCTCTAATTTGATGAAAAAGATGGAATTCTTAAGAGGAACTATATGTTTTTTTGTTATTTAAAAGATTATACATGATGTGACCATATATATGAACTTTGTAACTGAAATATATACAAATAAAATCTAAACTTCATACATGAGATGAGACTACTAGCTATCCTTTGTAGAATTTATCGGAGCATATCTCTTGGATGTATTTGTAGTTCGCTAAGCGCTGGAGATATAGTGAAACCGTTCCCGTCAATGCGGTATGAAGGATGTACGAGAGGGACTGGTCGGTCGGGAATTGGAGGAACCTCGATGTCTCCTTCAAGCATTTTCAATGCATCTAATATTGTTGGCCTTAAAGCAACCAGTACATGGGCAACCAGTAACAAAACATACAAATAAACCTAGTTTTTCAAACTTATTCGGAGACGATATATCTCGGATATACTTGAAGTCCTTTATACGCAAATAATAAGGCAAAATTGTTTTCACCAAAATGGTATAAATGATACGTGAGGGGTATGAATAAATCTGGAATTGGAGGAACCTTGTCTTTGTTGAGAAATGACAATGCATCTAATATTGTTGGCCTCAAAACGAGGATTAGGAATTCGGTTATTCGGTTTGGTTCTAAGATTTTTTTAAAATATAAATCCAATAGATACATAATGTTTATCGGTTCGGATGTGGTTCCCATCCGGTTCAGTTTGTCTCGGTTTTAAAATTGGAATAACAATATGGAAACCAAAGAAATTTGGTTCGGTCCGGATAAAATACCCATAATAACCAAATCAAAACCTACAAAATTACCTGAATATCCTAAAAAACTGAACCGTAAATTGCAAATTTAGTAAGATTTACCAATTAACCTTACAAATTAAGTAAAACCTATCAGCTAACATTTTAAAATGAATCAAATCATGAAAAATACTATAAATAGGTTGAGTATGTATAAAAATAAGTGTTTACTTTCGGTTTTCATTTCGGTTCCGGATAAAAACCGGGACCAATTTGATACCTATTACTATTAGATCTTAATTATAGAAAACAATAGGTATTTTCTATGGTACTGGAACCGAACCGATACCTATCTTTCGGTTTGATTCTTCGATTCCAACTATTTATGGACACCCTTACCTAAAACAATGCATAAGTACACAAACCCCAACTTACAACAATCTCTTCATCGATTCATCAAACAAGCACCAGATAAGTAAAAATGAAACTTTCCATCTTCCCTATATATTTCCAAACTCTATGGTATGTACATAAACAATTTATCAATCAGATAAAAAGTACTTCAAATTTTTAATTTGGTAATTATATTTTTAGAAGAATAAGATATTTGGATTTGAACTAAGAAACAATATTTATTTTAATCAGATTTTTAAAAAGATAATTAAAAAGATTACAAATCAGTGGTAATTAAATGGTTGTAGCTGTAAAACTTTAAATAGAACTAAAAATCACCAAAGAACATAAGCTTACTCATGGTAGATTTGTTTTTTAGTTTATCTTTTGTCAACAATTGTATGCTAGCTTGAAAATAAATGTCTTTGCTATAAGTGGTAACTGACTAAGGAAATTTTTCAAAAACACATACATTTGACTGACATGTAGATAGTATAATATTCAGGGTACTTTAAGCACATCAATTAAAATTCAGATAACAAGTAATATTCTCATTAAAAAGACCCCACACACACACACAATAAATTGGCACGATGTTGTAGTCTCCCTATAAATACAATCCCACTTCTAGATAGGCTTCATCAAGATCTACATAGATTTTTCAATTAAAATAAATAAACATTTTCTCTACACAAAAAAAAAAAAAAGGCGAAATGGAGGCAAAAATGCTTAAGTTGTCTTCTTTGCCTCTCTTTTTATCACTTCAACATGTAAGTTCTGCATTTTTAGTCCGGTGATTGGATAAATTAAAATATAAGTAAAAGATGGCTTCAGTACTGTATAATTCTGATAATTTTTCTAACAATTTCTCCCTAGATTTTTCAATTCATATTAACAAGTTTTGGGAAAGACTACTTTCATTTCTTGGGTTCATTTTGATTTATATGTCTCGTTATATATATATATATATATATATATATATATATATATATATATATATATATATATATCACACTGTAAACCATATATACTCAAATCAAATCTAAAAAGAACAAAAATAAAATAAAAGAGTTTTAGGCTTTTAGCACAAACCCCTGTTTTCCAAAACTTGCATAAAATGTTGTTGATGTTCAATTAATATAATCTTTACTAATCTAAAGTAGTACTACTTTCCCCCAAACTGTGTATTACTTTATGTAACTTATCTTAAGACTTTGAATGGACAAAAACAAAAACAAACTATGATATGGTCGCAGATTTTTGTATGGTGGCTGAGGCTAGAGGACCATTCAAAGCTATATACTAAAATGTCTCGTTATTTATATATCACATTGTAAACCCTATATACTAAAATCAAATCTAAAAAGAACAAAAACAAAGAGTTTTAGGCTTTTAGCACCAACCCCTGTTTTCCAAAACTTGCATAATAAAATGTTGTTGATGTATAATTAATATAATCTTTACTAATCTAAAGTAGTACTACTTTCCTCCAAACTGTGTATTACTTTATGTAACTTCTCTTAAGACTTTGAATGGACAAAAACAAAAACAATAGTGAGCAAAAGGTGTCTAACCGTGAACTCCTGCCATTTTTGGTGCTATAACTGCGCCAAATGTGAGTGCCTTGACAACATTTGCACTTGTACTGGCAGGGCACCATTCCCACCAGTTAAATCCTCGGCACCGGAGACATTGCCTTCAATTTGATGCAAAAGATAGAATTCGTCGAGGAACTATATGTTTTCTTGTCATTTAAAAGATTATACATGTTGTGACCAAATATATGAACTTTGCAACTGATATATATACAAATAAAATCTACACTTCATACATGAGATGAGACTACTAGCTATCCTTTGTAGAATTTATCGGAGCATATCTCTTGGGTGTATTTGTAGTTCGCTAAGCGCTGGAGATATAGTGAAACCGTTCCCGTCAATGCGGTATGAAGGATGTGCGAGCGGGATGGGTCGGTCGGGAATTGGAGGAACCTCGATGTCTCCTTCAAGCATTTTCAATGCATCTGATATTGTTGGCCTTAAAGCAACCAGTACATGAGCACACAAAATCCCAACTTGCAAGAATCTCTCCATAATCGCTTTTGGATTCGAGATCCCCGAGCCCTCCTCTCTCAACAAAGACGGTGCAAGAGCTTCCTCTGTTTTCCCGGCTTTCACCAACGACCAAGCCCAATCTGTTATGAGAAACGTGTTTGGTGATCCGGAAGTAGACAGATCAAGAGCTTTTCTTCCACACATTATCTCCAATATAACAACCCCGAAGCTATACACATCGCTTTTTTCAGTTAACTGACCATAGAGCGCGTACTCGGGAGCCAAATAACCATGTGTTCCCGCCACTCTTGTAGTGAGATGAGACTCCCCTTCTCTACTCTGTTTAGCTAAACCGAAATCCGCTACCCTCGCTCTCATATCATCATCTAACAAAATATTTGTACCTTTGATATCACGGTGGTAAATCGCTGGTTTCACACCGTAATGCAAATAAGCCAACCCTTTCGCAACATCCAAAATAATGCTCTTCCTCTGAGGCCAGCTCAATGGCATCTTCGGAGTCTCACCCCGAGGAAACAAATGATCATCGAGATTCCCATTCGACATGTAATCATAAACAAGATACCTCTGACTCTCACCCCCATCATCCACCAAACTACAACCTCTAAGCGGAACAAGATTCCTATGCTTCAAATTACTAATAATCTCAACCTCGTTACGAAACTCCGCATCCCCTTGAAACTCAGACTCTATCACCTTCTTAACCGCAATAACCGATCCATCTGGTAAAACCCCTTTGTAAACGAAACCAAACCCGCCTCTCCCGATAAAATTCTTCTGCGAGAAATTGTTAGTAGCCTTCTCAAGCTCATCAATCTTAAACCAGATGGACCCAGTGTTTGGTCTCCACCTCGGTCTAGACTCTTGATCCTCCCACCCAGCCTCACCCCCTTTAACCCCTCTACCAAACCGCATATACAAACCAACCAAACCAGCAATAACTAAAGCCGCAACAACAGCTCCAATCACACCCAAAACAAGACCCAGAGTTTGTCTCTTCTTCTTAGAGCCCAACGGAGATCTCAAACTCAAGGAGAAGAGACAAGACAAAGCATCATCACTCTCAGGTCCTTTCTTATTAATAATCCCAGCAGCATAGAGAACAGCGAAATGGTAACAATAAACAGCATGAGAGCTATTACCATCCAAACTCATCAGTTGTGACTGAACTCTAAACCCAGCAGCCACACACGCGTCACAACGACTTGAATCCGTGAGTCCACTGCTACAGGCAGAGTCAAGAGCCGTACTCGGACCAAGACGAGAGACCCAATCTTGCGTCGTCTGGATTCCGGCACAAGTTTCGTTATTGATGACGAATTGTTCCGGATCGAAACAGTCAGAAGTGAGATTCGAAGGGAGAGAGAGTGAATCAAGCTTCTTCTGGAGATCGTTGAGACAAGAGATTGAAGTGGAGAGATCTGGGAGACGGAAGTTTGATGTTTGTCTGAGACGGTGAGCTAAAGGGATACCGATAAGAGTTAAGACAGATTGACAACAACTGGTTTTGATGTTGACTGATTTGCCGTAGTTCCGACAATCGGTTGTGTTCCATGGGATTGTCTGAACGTGGTCGAAATTTAAAGGGCATGTTGGTAATTGTGATGGAGATGGAGCTGAGGTTGAGAGATTGAAGAAGCGGAAGAGAGGAAGGAGAAAGAAAAGGGCTTGGAGATTTGATCTCGCCATGGGTTTGGAGAAAATGAGGTTTGTGGAGGAAAGTGAGTGATTGATTTGGGCATTTGGGCATGGAAAGTGTTGGAGATGAGAACAAAAAGTTGGATTCTTTTGGGATGGTCAAAGGGGCTGCTCTGATGTAATTGACTTAAGGAAGGCACATGGAAAGTGAAGAGTTTGCCCCACCCCACCTGCAACTGCTAACACTTAAGATGAAGAAGATATTCTTTTTTAATCATGTTCTTCATTTGTACTGTTCTCGGTAAAAATATGCAAAGTGAAAACTAATGCCGGCAAAAGAATAGTATAAAGATTTTTTTTTTTTTTATACGGCAGAATACAGTTATTGACATACTAAAGTAATTAAAAAATCAACAATCCAATGAGGTACCGACAAAAGTTATAAGCAAATCAAAATGATGATATGAGCCATTAAAAAAAAAAAGAGTCAACTAAAGATACATTTGCATGTCAATGAAAGAGTTTAAAGATTTTGTAATATTTCTTTTAAAATTGTGATAAATTCTAAATTTAAAGTTGAATTCAAAAGTTTTTTTTAATTTTTTTAAAGGAGTTGAATACAAAAGTTGAAACATACTATCATCAATCATACAAAAAAATAAAAAAATAAATTCAATTGTACCTCTACAAAAATACATGTATAAAATCACAAAAACAAAAAAAAGATTGCAAAATTACATATTAAACGATATTTTAAAAATTCTCTCTATAAATTAGCGATATAATAAATTCATTTTCTTAAAACTAATCTCAATGTGAGGAAGATATTGTTTATTAAAGTCATTTATTTGATGAAATTCTGTAACCATAAAAAGAAAAATATCCATATATGTAGCATGTGATATCTTCGATTTATTTTTATGTTCTGCCGACTATATCTTTGATTTATTTAGGATCCCATATTTGCCAACCAAAATACATTTATATTATTTTCTTGATTTTGTAGGTGAAAAAAACAAGTTATATAAAATTTGTAAATTAATAATTTAAATTTTTCTGTGAACAAAAACAAAAAACAAAAACAAAAAAATCCTAATAAAAGCCCCAAACAACTCGGCTCTTCGTCTGTCTTGTAACAATCTAATCATTTCCTCTCTACACACGACAACGACAAGCTTTCCTCCTAAATCTCTCTCTCTCTTTTTCTCTTTCCACAAATATTCTCGATCATCATCATCTTCTAGATGCAATGGCGACTCCTCGGTCACCGGCGACAGATTTCTTCGGAATATCAAAGACAGCATGCAAAGCCTACAAATCCCTCGTCACCAAGTTGCAACCTTCCCATCGCAAATCCGAATCCCATTCCGACGCCGATTCTGTACGTCTTGATTTCTTCCATCTTCTCCATATAATTTTTTCTTTAAAATGTCGTGATGATCATCATTTTATTTACATTTTCTCAGATTTTAATCATATAATATACGTAGAAATTGCAACATTTATCAATCGGTCAAACAATTCCTAGCAAAAATCTGTTTTTTCTTTAAATCGAATTTGAATCTCTGTTTTGATGATACAAATGTTTATATGTACGCAATTTCAGCGGAGATATCTTGATGAGAAGTTTGCGGAAGAAGATGATCTGATAGCTGCAAGGAGAGGTCTCCGATTACAGAGCATGGACGATAACACCGTCTTCAAACGCCGATCATCTCTGTTATCAAACTCGAGTACCCGTCGTAGCCACACGCCGCAAGCTAGACCCACTTACCTCTCCTCCTCTGCTTCTTCTAATCGCCGATCTGGTTTCTCACGGAGCACGAGCCGTAGAGACGAAAGCAGCAGCCACGGTGGATCATCAGGAGGAGGAGGGAGAACTACCGGTTTGAAATGTCGTCCTGTTTCGAACAATGCGAGTCCGATGACGAGTCCCAGAGGGAAAGAACAAACTTTAAGTGATCTGTTTGGTTCTGTTCCGGGTCGTGCCTCTTCTCCTCCGGGATCTAGTCCTATAAATGGCGTGAAGTTATCTCCTTCGTCGATTTCTAAGAGCGTTAGTAAAAGAGAAGGCTCGGGGACGTCGGTTTCGAAGTCTGTTAGCAAGAGAGATAAAGATGATAGAAGCTCAGGGACTTCGACTTCGTTTTCGAAGAGTAAGAGCACGAGACATTCGGAAAATGGGTCAATGGGGAAGAGTGTTAGTAAGAGGAGCACTACGCCCATTGTCTTTTCGCAGTCTACGCCGCCTAAGAAACCTCAAGCTGTTGAGAAAAAGCTTGAGTGTACGTTGGAAGAACTTTGCCATGGTGGAGTCAAGAACATCAAGATTACTAGAGATATCATTACCGATGAAGGGTTTGTCTCTTTGCTCTTAGTCTCCTTTGTTATTGATCAATCCAACGATTTTAGATTATAGCCGGTTGAGGTGGGAGTTTGGTCTAGTTCTTGATCATTTCATTATGTTTGGATATGGACAGATTGATTAAGAAACAAGAAGAAATGTTGAAGGTGAATATAAAACCGGGATGGAAGAAAGGAACCAAGATCACATTTGAAGGAGTAGGGAACGAAAAACCGGGGTATCTCCCTGAAGATATTACATTCGTGGTTGAAGAAAAGAAGCATCCGTTGTTCAAAAGGCGCGGAGATGACTTAGAGATTGCGGTTGAGATTCCTCTTCTAAAGGCATTAACTGGATGTAAACTCTCGGTGCCACTTTTGAGTGGCGATTCAATGTCGGTATCTGTAGGAGAAGTGATATACCACGGATTTGAGAAGGCGATTCAAGGTCAAGGTATGCCAAAACCTAAAGAAGAAGGTAAACGAGGCGATTTGAGGATAACTTATTTAGTAAAATTCCCGACAAAATTAAGCGAAGAACAACGATCAATGGCTTATGAGGTTTTGAAAGATTGTTCTTGGGCGTAAAGGTTTCATGCCATTTCACTTCCATGTCTTTTTCTTTACTCTTGTTGTATATATGTTTCACAAAATGAGGACTTGAGGCTTTAAAGTTGTAATTTGTTGACACTTAGGTTTATTTTACATGTTTATGAATCCTTTGTTGTAATTAGAGTGAGTTGTTTGTATATGATCCTTGATGTGAATGTGACAATTGCTTTCTTTTGCATCTTTAGTTTATTATCTTTGTTGTTAAGCCCAGCTAAGTCATAACTTACATTTTGTGATTGATATTTTGTCATTTCATTGTGGCTAACATACTTTTTGCCTACCAAAAGTCTGTAATCTCTCATCTGAAGAATATTTTCGATTATATTATAAATGTATGGTTAAAATTCTTTTTCTACCATACATACCTTATACATTATGTTAGTTGATCACCATTGAAAAATTCTATTATATGTCACTAAATAACTCATACATTTTCTTCTTAAAACTGTATCGAATTAAACTGTAATTTTATTTGTGGCTCTTTTACCGTTTACGTTTACCCAACAAAAGTCTATAATCTCCTCATCTGAAGAGGCATCTTGGATTTAAATTACAGAAGTAAATAATATAAATGTGTAAACGTATAACATGTAACGACCGCATAGCGCAGTGGATTAGCGCGTCTGACTTCGGATCAGAAGGTCGTGGGTTCGACTCCCCCTGTGGTCGCATTTTTTTTTTTTTTTTGTAGTACTCTCTTTTGTTAACGGAAATTGAAGCCGTATCACACAATGATGCCGTCTCAACTATTATCTCGTTACTCGAGCTTTTTGTGTTATAAAACATCAACGATTTATTAAATACCAACAGACACAGGATGGATAAAATCAAAGCTGTTCATTTCAAGTAGGGTCCCAATATTGAAGTATTCACTACAAAAGCAGTACAGAAACTCGATAAAACCTTTTATTTGACAGTTGATAACACGGTCATAGAAGTTTCAGCATTTTCAGTCTTCCTTCATGCTCTGCATCGAGCTTCGGAGGAGTGTAAGATCCGTGAAGATCCTCCACAATGTACTCCTTTGTGAGCTCTCTCTTGGTGAGAATATGATAATGTCTCTGCCATATCCTCTGAATAGCCATAGTAGCAGCAAGAAAACCATAAGCTAAACCAAGAATGGCGAAGATGACGACAAAGACAACAACAAGGGCGAAACAAGCTTCCAATGATGCAGGGAAACAATCCAAGATACCCCATCCGTAGCAGCAGTTCTGGCACCCAGCCATCCTCGGGTCACTACCGTTTAGAGAAGAGCAATGTAGAATGAGTCCAAGAAATCCAACCAGCACAAAGAAAGATATAACCCCTAAGATTCACGATACACCAAACGTTTAAAAGCAGTGATCATGGCTTTTAGTTATGAAAAGAGTGCAAAAGATGAAAGATTCAGGATTTACCGATACAGTAATAAAACGGAATGGGATGCTTCGACAATATACGATCCCAATCATCGTTAAAAGAGTTACGAAACTCTCCATCTTTGTCCATCATGTATGCAAATCCAGCCAACACAGCTATAACCTAACAAATATCAACAACCCAGTAAGATTCTTACTAAATTTCCTTTTGACATTTCAGACAACTCTGTATAACAAACAATGAAAAGTCAAGAAAACAAAACAAGTGATCAAATTTCATACACTCATCATGTGAATTCAATGACAACAGAATCTCTTTAATAAATGCTATCATCATCATCATCCTCACAAATCTGCAATTAGCTAAGAGATAATGATATGATACTCACAGTCTGTACAGCGAAGAAGACCAAAAGCACATCCCTCGCAACAAAGAGTCTAAACTTAGCTTTACGACGCCACGAGTTATTATCCTCAAAAGGCTCAACACGAAGATGAAACTGAGCTTTACAAGTAGTACAATGAGAGAAAGCAAACCCTTCTTTAACCGATCTCCAATGATCAAGACAAGAACGATGCACGAATTGTTGAGTGCCTTTGCACATACACGGCGAAATCAATTCATCGCCTAACAAATCGCTATCGTTCTCTAGACAGATACGACAACAAGGAGTCGAACCACCACTCTCCAAATCATCTTCTTCTTCGTCAACGATGTTTATCTCATCGGTTACTACGGACTCAGAAGAAGAAGAAGAGGATGGGGAGTTTCCTAATAAGGGAGCGGAATCGCTTAGCTTTTGTAAATCTGGTGGTTGTAATTGTACTTCTCCTTGCGTCATTTGATCAGAACTTTGCGAACCCTAGATCGGAGGAGGAAGGATTCGAATCGAATTTGATGAAAATTAGGGTCTGTGATTTTTTTGATCGGCCGGCGAAAATGAATTTGATTGATCGTGCGAGGAGGTGAGAAGAAGATTTACAGAAGTGAAGANAAAAAATGGGGTGAGAGAGGCTCGAACTCTCGACCTCAGGATCACTCAGTAGCTATGAGACCTACGCGCTAGCCAACTGCGCCACCACCCCTTTTGGTGTGTCTGGTAGAAAATGGTTATTAGAATAACATAAAATGCATCAAAACCTGTTTTACACATATTTTAAAAAACTGAAGTAAGAAATATTTTTGTATATAATTATCCAATGATTATATAGGCCATTACAAAAATATATTATATATCACTATAATTATTTTGATGTGATTATGTATGATATAAAACACTAAATTCTATCATTATAAAATATTGTGTACTATAAACATATAAAAGTAATATAACAATTTAAGAGACTCATATAGCTAAAGAAAAATTTCTTACTTACAATACTACAGTTTGTAATGTAAACTCACATTAGAAAATACAGTTTACAATTAATATTTTTTAAATCGACCGCTAAATCAGAACGTTAATAAGTATTGTTTTTCTTGTTTTAACATTAATTTATTGATTAATGGTTCAACATTGGTACAATATCACCAATTCAACCATATTCGATAAAGAGAGAGATATGTGTTTGTTGTTGTTATGTGTTTGTTGTTGTTCTTTGATAAAGTCCAATTATCAAAGTTGTTGTTGTCGTTGTTACACAACAATTTTGACTCTCCAAGTTCTCTTCCTTCCATCACTCTCTCCTCTGTTCTACCTGACCCCTTCCAGCTATTCAAGGTGAAGGAGTCTAGGTATGGCTGCAGTATCCAATTCCAACATGGAATGATGCAGTTGCAGTCTCCAAATGCGCAAACCCTCAACACTGCCTTAATAAGTGTCATCTCCTACATTATCACCAATTCCTTTAGGCGGCTTTAGGCAAAGGTATGTAAATATTAAGCTTCTCCTGGTAACTGTAGCTCAAAACTATTTTAACTAGCCTAAAGGTTGTGCATGTCTTTTGGTCTAACTATGAATGCTGAGTTTGGTTTTCTTTTGGGACTGTTTGTTGTGCAGTGGAGTAATTCTACAGATATTGGTGGGTTTGGGAGTAATAAAGTCGCACCATGAAATGGTTGGAGGTAGAGCAGCTTGCTTGAGGAAGAACAAGAGGGATTGATTCCAAGATAGGAGAGACCTTTTCCAGAATTTTGTTTCTTTTTTGTTAATATGAATGTTATAGTTAGTAGGTGAAACATAGTTCTGTAATATCTCTAACAACTAGATCCAAGAGATTAGGATTAGCAAAAGCATACACAAGTGTAATATTCTTCTCACCTCCTTTTTAGGCTGTCCCGGAATGCAAGCTGCTTTGGCATTAGGATTTTGCTCATCTCCTCAGCGGTAAAAAAGGAAGTGGTGCCACAACATAAACCCACGAAGCGTTCAATTACACTAAAGTTACATTCTCGCCATGATTACTCAATAATCGAATCCTAAACACAAATATTCAAAAACCCCACAAAACAAACCCTAAGTAGGATCTAAATTCGAAAACCCAATTTCTGTACTGATCTACAGATTTTGTGGATGCATAAGAACAATACTGGGACTATGCAACAAGAATTTCTGTTAATTGTAACATCTCTAAAATAAAATAAAATTGCTAGTTATTAGCAAAACGTTTAAAGAGTAACAAATATGGAGAAAAGTGCTTAAAGTTACACACAATGGTTCATGGTAATAAAAGAAAACAAAAGACAAATTATTTTTATGAAACAGATAACAAACTCTCAAAATAACAAACAGAACCTAGGGGACGGGTAGGTTTGAAGAGGAAATCACAAGACTTGGTAAGGCGATCATGCATCACCACGGGATCCTCGGAAGAACGACCTTGAAGCAGTAACTTATTCTTCTCCACAATTGCAATGGGAACCAGCGCAAACTTGGGTTCCCCTTCAAACCATTCAAAAGTGTTGGTGAGATCTATGGACCACATTTCGTTCCATGTCCCTGAAGAAGAATCGAAGCACCATATGAGTTGGGTGGGCCAGTTTTTGTGGGATACGCACAAGCGGTTGTCGAGGACACACATGAGGACGTTGAGAGGGTCAGGTGCATGGGGAAAGGGAGCTGTGGAGATGACTTGAAAAGTTTCGGTGTGAAGATCCAAAGATAAGACTTTGGTCTCCTGACACTCGGTTAACCAATAAAGGGAGCCATCAAAATACACGGGCCTCTGGTAAAAAAGAATCCGATAAGGAGAAGCAGGGAGAAGGTACCTCCAAGCATTGGTGCTAAAATCGAAAACTTCGCAGGTGGTAGTGGTGTTGTCTTGGTGAAGTCTGAATGAATTATATAAGAAAACGGCCTTGTATGTGCCCCTGAATTTGTCTTTGCCGAATCCAAGCTCGGGAACTGGGACCCCGGAAGCCTGTTGTCTCTTGCACAGGTCGTCGAGGTACTGTTGGAGGGTGGAAAGAGGAAAACTTTGATGCCATCCAGTGGCGGGATTCACCATGAAATTGGGTGCGCACGGTGCGTAGACGTTGTAGAGACACAGAAGACCGTCACAACTGCCATTGCAGATTGCGATGCCTGTGCCTGAAGTAGGGAGGTTGAACGTATAGGCTACTGATGAGCCAAACTCAAATCTGTAAGACTCACCATCACCAGCAAAACGATAACAAAGGCGCACAAAGAGGACGTCTGGACCTCGGGATAGCATACGACGGATTGAGTGTCCTTGTTTGAAACGTTGGGACTCGATTGTAGTTTTCCACTTCTTGGAGACACACTTGAATTTCAGTAGAGACTTCACAGGAAGACTCTCGAGGATGACCTCTACAACATCGTGAGGTAAAAATTCCACACTCGAGCAATGTCTTTTCAACGACATTGTATCTAAAGTGATCAAGAGAGACACGATAGAGACTTTGTAAATATGTACATATATACACGAGCTGAGCATTCGAGTTGAGCTAGGAATCCACAAATGGAAATTTTCCAAATGAGTTGATTTCCGTTAAGACAAAAAAGGAAAGTTCAACCACGTGGATTAATTAATCTCTCTCTATCGAAATTTAGTTGTTATTTTATAAAATAATCAAGGGAAACCAACTATTCTCGCGATCAAAATTCTTTTATATATAATTCATGATGAAAATGAAAGACAATTTTTGTAGTGATGACCAAAAATAAAATTAAGAATGTCCGTTTGAATTCGATGTCATGCATTTGAAGACTTAGTGGAAATGAGTTGACAATTTGAAATTTGTATATATATATATATATTCAAATTGTTAGAGTTAAGTAATAAAATGGATCTACGAAGTTTAATGACACAACCTAACTATACATGTCAAATCTTTGTGGTATTCTCTCATCCTTAAATTAGCATCAATACATCTATATTTCGAAAGCCACTGAAATCTATCACTATATTTTCTTTAAAATCTCAGTTCAGTGATGAACACAAGTTATAGTATATATGTCGTTAACAAAGCTAAATCCAATTGAAGTTTGAGTTCTTTTCACATAACCGACATAAGAAAATGGTTATTAATGTGCTGGACATTATCACATCAATCACATAAAACTTAGGATTATTTGACATTTTTCTGGGACACCATTAAAAATTAAAATTCTTGTGAAAGCTTAACCAAATCTGAACCGAGACCAAAATTTGACAAAGAAATGGTTTGATTCCAGGATTGAAATTTGAAGATGAATTATTCGGAAACGCAAATATATACATTTCGGTATGTAATGCCAAAATGAATTTGTTTCCTCCAAGTTTAATTTAAAAGTGTCAATGCATTATGCATGACAACTGACCCCACTCTCTCGTTCAAAGTGGGTCCCGCCACTGAAGAGACTCAACAAGTGACCGTTGATCTAAAAGAGATCTGCCACGTGGATACCTCCGTATACTGTCGCGTGTCTCAGCAACTCGCTATACGTGTCACGTGGTAGCTCCGTGCTTTGGTTAGGAATCTAAATGAAACATGACAGATATTTTGACTGACTGAAGAGGTTTGGTCAAGTGGCACATAATTTGAATTTCTATAACTTGTTCTTATTAATGTATTGAGCTTTGTAAACCAAAAGTCCAACATCAATTACACACTGTAAGAACTAAAATGCTACATCTCCATTCATAAATCTTAAGGAATTGTTTAGAAAATTATATATTTTTAAAAATAATATAAAAAAAGTGAATTATTTAAAAGGCTAAACAACTCATCCAAAATTGCTTATTTATAGATAATTTTAGATGAGTTTCTTAATTTTTCAAGCAACTCACTCTTTTCTATATTAATTTTTCTTAAATTATTATTTTCTAAGCAACTCTATAAGAAACATGGATGGAGATGGTCTAACTTAGGCATTTCTGATTTATTATTTTACGTTTCCATATAATTTGGAATACTCATTCGGGTTTTGAGTCTCAGTTTTATGAATATAATATCTATTTGGGTATTTTAAAATTTTGGATCGATTTCAGTTCAATTATCTCGGAGTTCAGATCAGTTTTGATTTTGTAAATCAAAAGAAAAAAAGAAAAAAAAAACAATAGAATTTTAAACGGATTTCGATGCTAACCGATTAAATCTAAAGTACCTCAAATTTCAAGCAAGTAGTTTTGCTCGAATAAACTGATACACACATATGCAACACATTTAACTAAATGTTTTACACATTTCAAACTTTAAATAAGCATAAACAATCCAATACTAGATTATATGAAAGTCCCAAGTCTCATAAGATAGTGTTCAAGTATATATGAAAATGAAAATAACCACACACACAAAAAGGAGAGTGAATTTATAGAGTATCACCCTCTCCCCTCCAGATTCATAAAATAGCATTTATATTTGGTTAATTACGAAAACAACACAAATCAAACCTTTTGAATGGACTGTGATGACTAAAATGCTCTTATGCTGAAAGATACAGTTACCAATTATAGACCACATTGATAGTGACGTTAAGTAGTCATCTATATATAAAATATTCATCTATTTATTTCACATATCAATTTATATGCACATCAGATAGTCATCTATCACATTACTCGGATAAATGTTTGTAAAAGTTAAGATAAACATATATGCTAACAGAAATAAATATCACATGAATATTCAAATAAACATAAAAAATATTTGTGTATATCTATCTACGTCAAATAGATTACTATTGGTAAAAGTAGATCAAACAAAAAAATGTAACTAAAATGTAATAATTGTTGAATCTGCTCGGGCAGTTCTAGATTATCTTCTTCCCTGCGGGCTGCCAGTTGTATTGGAAGACTGTTGATACGATCGTGGCAGTCGTTCTGAGCTTGGTTAAGTGAATTAAATTGAGCAACGTTACTGCGGTCCATGCTATCTAGACGTCGGACTATGTTTCTTAGTAGGAAAGGAAGATCGTGTTGATTACTGATCGCGCGCTCGGAAGTGATTTTCAAGGATGGTGGAGAGCGCAGACTCGGCGGTGGTGGATTTTGAGGGGAAGCTTGAATTTCTTGGGAAATGAGAGCGTTGCCTCGTTGCGGATTTGTCTGGTGAAGATCGGCTTGGAATGGTGGTGGTGAGACGTGGGTTGAGGTGTGTTGAACCGAGTGTTGCTCGTTTGGGCCAACCTGAGTCGTTTCCGTCTCTGGGGTGGGTAAGGGAATGTTGGAGATTCCTCGGGTTGTGACGCTGTGGAGGAGCCCGAGCATGGATGATGAATTAGGTCTCCAGGGTGGTTCGAAAAATGTTGACCCGGGATTGGTTGACGTAGAGGGGTCGTTTTGTGATTGAGACATTGTCAATGTTTCTCGTGTGCTTAGGGATTTCTAGCCCCACGGTGGGCGCCAAATTGTGATACACAAACAATCCCCCGATCTATTTTGTGTACCACCACTTGGTACATATGATCGATGGACTCAACATAAATCCGTTTGGATGGCTTCTTCATTCATTAGCTTAACGGTTAGTCATAAAGAAATTTTTCTATGGAAGATGAAATTTTATGATAAATGGATATGTTAGAGTTTGGTATTGGGAGGAAGAATTGCTTTGTTCAAATGAGGGGTATGACGCTGTGGAATTATCTTTGCAAAGTTTGTGGATTAAAATTACATGAGGCACTTTAGGTGTTTGATAGAATGCCTTAGACAGACTTGCATCTAAAGATGTGCAAAATAAAAGAAGGTGGTGATGTTCCTGACACCACTTTTATCCTTGGAGTGGAAGATGATATCAAAAGAGCAGTCGATGAGTAGTCACAGCGATCGAGAAGCTGGTGACTGGACGTGGAACAAATGCAACCGTTTCACCAATTTAACTTCATTGTGCGTGTGAGCTATCACAGTATCATATATGTTTATATGCATTCTTGGAACTTTGTTTCCCTTTCAAATTGTTCTTAGTACAGGTCAACGATGAACCGTCTCTTGTCTTGGGGAAGATTATGTGCTGTACAAAGGTATTGTTGATCACAGTCACAGACACATTAAAAATGCAACATGGAGCCAAACTTGGTAGAATAGTACAATGTTGTTTTAGATGGTCCAAGGCTAAAGCTATATTTTCTTTCTCTTTTGGAAATTAAAACATTCGTCTGTCAATTTGCCAAAAAAAAAAAAAAACTGGTCATCTGATCTCTCTTCCATCTCTCTAAACCAACAACACAACCGACTCAGATCTACGTTATGGGACCAGCGGCTGGCGGCTTTCTCAGCATTGAAGCTGGTCCCCTCCTCCTCCTTTATGTTATATGCTTTGTCTTGTCTTTTTTTTTCTTCGGCTACGGTGTCTAATTCGTTGAAGGTTTGGGTTGAAAGATGAGACTTCAGATTGAAATCTCGATCCGACGGTTCAATAGACCTCTATTGGCTTTGGATCGGATATTGAATCTTAAATCTTTTGCCTTTCACCTGCATGTGTTCCTTCAATGATATAGATCCGGCTTTTGGGATATGGTGTGGGTCGATTTAAGTGACTAATCTTAACTCGGATATGGTTGTTGCTTTTTCAATCTTTTAGCTACCATCTCAGTTCCTTTGACGGTCAATTCAATCTGTTCCAGCTCGATCGACGTTGACTCTTCAGGCGTATCCTAGGATCGGACGATGCTTGGCTCCCCGTTTCTACATGCAGGGTAAGATCGAGACCCTTTCTATTTGAAGACTGATTTCGGCTTTACCTTTAGCCATTTTGGCGTGTTCGAGGCAGTATATTGGCCTACGTTCCCTGAAGCTCCAGTCTCGAGATTCATCCGTGAGGTAGACAAGATTTCACTAGGAGAGGAAGTGGTTTGTTTCTAATCGATGGTCACTCTTCAATTGTGGTTCTTAGTTCAATAGATTGTGTTTAGCATCAATTGTATTTTAGGTTTAGTTTGGTCCTTGTTTTAATCCCCTAAGCCATGTCTGTTTCAGTTTGACTTCTGGAAAGTGTTCTTTGCCGGGCCTAGACTCGGGGATTTCTCTGTCCACAGTATTGTTTAAGTTTTTCAATAAAAAGTATCCTTTAGTAGGGAAAAAAAAAAAAACACTCGTCTGTCTGGTTTATGTATTAATGCATTGGATTGAGGTCCTTACACGGAGACCAAATCATCAAATGAATCAAGGTTCTCACTGGACAACTTGATAGTGTCCACAACAACTCTATTAACTGACCAAATCTTATCCTCTCTTCCACCTTATTGGGCCTCAAAACCCAACTTTATATTATTATTTTTCTTTACGACTCAACAAGAATAAACTTTATATCAAACCTTAACAAGAGTCAAGAGTAAACACTTGGCTGGTTCCTTGGAAAGAACGCAACAAAAACGAACGTCAACGTTGACCAAAGCCTTCAGCCATTGACTTTTCATCATTTTAATTAAAAAGCAGAACAAAACTCCTTAAACACACAAAAAATCAACAAGTCTTTTTTTTTTTTAAGAGAATTCGGAAACCGAAAAAAAGAAAAACCCTTTTTTTATCAACTTCTACTGAAGAAATCAGATTTAAACCCTTTCATGCACAAAAAAGAGAAAAAAAGCTTTTCAAACATCTTTCAGAATGTGATCAATTCTTAAGACGTCTATCATAATGGACTTGGCTACAAAGAGTTGTTAAAGCAGAAACGATGAATAGAAAAAAGTGAAGCAGAGAAAGATTTATAGAACTAGAAGAGATCTGTTGGGATCATACATCATATAAGAGATTTGAGACTATTCTGTTTTGTTCTTTCTTTCTCTTTTAAAAAAAAAAAAATTAATTAATCTTTATATAGTCTCACTAGTAGTGGAATTAGATAGATCACAAAACTATAATATTATTACTTATATAACATTTTAAAGCCTCACGCTTTTTACTTAAAACATATTCCTTTTTAATTTATTTGCTTTCTGATGGAAATCTATTTAACTCAATGTAAGTAGCAGTTAGGAAGTAACGAGATCGAGGTCTGTATCGGATAGAATATTCTTTTTTCCAAGTACAAATCTGTGTAAGACAAAATCTTTTTTAAAGTCATTTGAAGTAAGAAAGCAACACTTCTTTTTGTTCTGTTCAAAGTCACAAGTACTTGGAAATATACACAACTACGTATACATTATGCACATTTTTTGTACACATATATACAAGTTTATTCTTTTAATATTTTTAAGAAAGTAAGGTATGCTATTTTCCATTATGTATGCTAAAAATCTAAAATTATTATTTGACTAATTTTGTTTAGGGTTTTGTGTTGTTGTTAGAATTTAATTAAATCCAATTTAAACTTATATAGAAATTAAAATATCCAAAATAATTTTAAAACTCTAATAAAATTTTTGAAACCAAAACAATTTGTAATTGATTTTATGAAAATTTGATATTACCCTGAGTGTAATAGAATGTAGTGTCATCATGACTTGGTTATGAGTTTTTTTAGCCATGGTCTTGAATATTTTTTAAAAAAACTTTTGTGTAACCAGGGATAATGATGATGTCAATGATTCAGCTCACATGTTATTAACTTCGATATTATTTTTGTCGGCTAATTTCAATTTTACTTATTATTACATTGTTAATTAATATAAACCGAATAATTATGTTTGGTCTACTTGCATCGAACCAGAGGGTAATGGGATCTATTGTAAGCCCAAAAGTAGAAGAAGACAAAAGGTTGGTTTCACACCACAAGAGAAATTAAGTTACAGTTTGGTCGGTCTGAGTTTCCGGTGAGATCTCCTTCTCTGTCCTCCTCCGCCTGTAAGAACCTCATCGACTTCAACACTCACAGAAAGTAAAGATTGTACTAAGGAGAATTCGATTCCTAATGCTCTCACTGCTTCAGGTACTCGCGCTGTGATTTTGGATTCTTTTGAGATTTATCGGTTTTGGATTTATTTATTTATTATTAAAATTAAAATAATAAGAGAACTGAATTTGGATAGAGATATTAGATCAGATTAATTTGCTGAAAAAAGATATTTGATTTGGAAAATTTCCATTCCATAGTTCGGCTAGGATCCTCTGTAATTTATAAGGAGCCTCAGGTGATCGTCTCTCTTCAAAACCAATCAGAGACAATGACAATGGTGTTGAAAAGACATCGCTCGACGACTCTGGAGTTTTTGCCTCATGATGTCGTAGAGCTCATCATGGAGAGACTTCCTGTGAAGCCTCTGCTCAAGTTCAAGTGTGTCTCCAAGAAGTGGAGATCCACAATCGATTCAAGACGTTTCCAAAAAAGGCAGTTTATACATCGTAGGCAATCACGAGATCTGGATGTCCTTTACGTGGCCGTTAGTAAATATAGTAATGGTGATGAGAGTATGAGAATTGTGTTAGGGTCTTCAATAATTTTTACGGTCAGGTTCCCTATTCCTGCCACCTCGGTTTGCCATGGTACTTGTGACGGTCTTGTATGTCTTTCCAATAACTCCGCAACGTGTTTCTTGGTGAACCCCGCCACTGGATGGCATCGCAGTTTTCCTCATGCCAATGTAGAACTGCTCGTGATCGATAGTTACTCTAAGAAAAAGTATAATATCCCATGTCCTAAGCTTGGATTGGGAAGAGACCAGTTCAGGGGCACATACAAGGCCGTTGTCTTATATAATTCATCTGAATTTGGCCTAGACAACCTTACTACGTGTGAAGTTTTCGATTTTAGCACCAACGCCTGGAGGTATGTTCTCCCAGCTTCTCCTTATCGGATTCTTTCTTTCCACAAGCCCGTGTTTTTGGACGGGTCACTTCATTGGTTCACCGAGGGTGAAGAAACCAAGGTCTTATCTTTCGATCTTCACACCGAAACTTTTCAAGTCATCTCTAAAACCCCCTTTGCCCATGTCCGTGACCCTCGCGATGTTAACTTGTGCGTCCTTGATAACCGCTTGTGTGTATCCGAGAGAAGCTGGCCCAACCAAGTCATATGGTCGTTTGATTCTACAGGCGGCAACAAGACATGGAAGAAAATTTGTTCGATAGATCTCACCAAAACTCTCTCTTTTTTGGGACCACAGAATGAAGCACTCTCACCAATAGCAATTGTGGAAAAGAATAAGTTATTACTTCACGGTCGGCACTACTTGCAACCGGTCCTTGTACATGATCTCCATACCAAATCTTATGATTTACTCTTCACACCTGTGACCGGCGGAAGTTGTGCTTATTATTACCAAAGTGTATTCAATGCTTAATCCGTCTTTCTTTTCGCTGTATCGGTACCTGAACCATTGTAACTTAAAGTTTTCAGCATTTTGTTTTAACCATGGTTTTGGTTTTCTTTGGCATCTGGTTGTATTCTACTCTCTTGGGATTTTTGCTATTATATCTGTAACTGGTGATTTCTATATCGGCGAGTATTTGCATACATTTGCATAATTTATTAATATACATTGAAGGCTAGAAAAACACGGACTCGGTTTCTATTAGTTGGGCCTTTTACTTGGCCCGAAAGTAAAAGAAGAAATTACAAAGGCTTGCATGAGATTAATTAATTAATGTGGTTGAAATTTCCTTTTTTTCTTAGTGGAAAGAGACTGCCTTGAAGTTTCCTTTTTCCGATTCATAGCTCGACTCGAGTGCTCAGCTCGTGTATATATATATAGAGTGAAAAAACTCAACTATTGGTTTGACTTAACAATCCATTCGTCACATAAGAATTAAAATTATATAAACATGTTAGTTATCATACAAGTCATGCTTTACTAGGAAATTGGACTTTTTGGTATTTGGATAGTTATTAGTAATAACTTATTACGAACCGTAGGATCGATGGGTTTGAGATCTAACTGATATAACTGATATTTAATGATTTATAGATGATACATGTATTAATATATTTACAAAAAAAAATGAATGAAAATATTAATTTAATAAAACTAATTTCTTTCTCGTATTTGTTCACCCCCAAATGCTTATATTATTTTGTTGTTCTGTTATTTATCATTTCGTGATTGAAAAAAATCACTAATTCTCAGGTTATTGAAATTTTTATTATCATTTTTTTACGTTAGAGAAAAATTAATTCAACACCCAATAAAAAAAACCCCATAAACCATAGCACGAATGATTATCTAGTATGATAGATTGTCTAGCTGCTGATATTCTAGCTCAACAATGTCTTCCTGACTTTTTAGCTACTTGTCTTTATACTTATGCTCCAATTTGTATCACATCCATACTAGAGGATGAATATTATGATTAAGCAATAAAGTCAGATGTTCAAAAAAAAAAAAAACTATGATAGATTGTCTTTATTAATCTTGTTGCGATAAAGCTTCTAATTTCATTTAGAATATTATATTAACATACCACATATGGAATATCTAATGTCCACAAATCAGGTGGTGAATAAGGTGGGATCCATGGTTTCTCTTTTGAGTCTTTTGGTATGTAAATTAAAGAGAGATCAGCAAAACTACTTTTCTTTGTTCATTTAAACAGAAACCATGTTAACAAAGAAAGAATATATGATAAGAGTGTACCAATACATTAAACAAGAATCATATTCATCATTTTATCACAATGGGATACTGAATTATATAAAACATAAATGTAACCAGACAACTACATATTTTTCCTTCACGAAAACTAGAAATTATAAAATCCTTCTTCTCTTTCTTTAATTTTGTTTTCCTTTAAATAACAGTTAAATCAAACATGCTTAGTTTCCTTAGTTCTTGCTCTTTCCCATCTCAAGCCCATTCCCATACTCACCATCCTCCACAAACCTCGACCAATACCAGTGAGACCTCCACACTTGGCCCATCTCCTCTATTGGAATCCCTTTTGTCTCCGGTAGGAATACGTAGATAAAAATGGACATAAGGATCACGAAGAAGGCGAAAACGAGGAACAGCCCGAATTTCAAATGGCAAAGCAGGGTCAAGAAGATTTGAGCGATTATGAAAGTGAACAACATGTTGACGGACACTGTGATACTTTGTGCGGCCGACCTTATCTCCAAGGGAAAGATTTCACTCGGTACTAACCACCCTAGAGGACCCCAAGACCACGCGAAACCCGCCACATATATGCATATAAAGGTTACAACCACTATAGCATACCACTTTGGTAGATCACCAGCGTTACCGTCTACACCGAATTTGGCCCCAATACACGCTGCAACCACAGCCTACAATAACACAAAAGAAATCGAACGCCAAATTAGCATTAGCATAACGGATATATAAACAATTAATATACAAACAATAAAAGAAAGAAAAATGGTTATCGAATTCATTACCTGACATATCAGCATTTGTGTTCCACCTTCGAGAAAGAGGAACCGACGTCCCCACTTGTCAACACCATAGATAGAAACAACCGTGGCAGCGACGTTAACAGAGCCAGTAACCACAGCGGACATGAGAGCAGCATCACTCGTGAAACCGATCGTGTTAAACAACACTGGAGCGTAAAACATGATCACATTGATCCCGGTTAGCTGCTGAAAGAAGGGGATCATAATGGCCATAGTGAGATGTGGTCTATATTTGCGTCGGAGGAGGTTGGTCCAAGGATTCTCAATGGACTGGGACTCTTGACTAGCAGCAACTAAATCATCAAACTCTTGGCTAACATCATCGACACCACGGATACGCCTGAGCTTGGTTTTGGCCTCTTCCTGTTTGCCCCGCTCGATCAATGAGTTGGGAGTGTCAGGGAGGACGAGGGAGCCGAGGGTTATGATCAATGCGGGCACAACCGCGCCTCCTAGACTCAACCTCCATCCCCAACCGCCTTTAATCTTGGCGAAGAAGTAGTTTAGGACTTCGGCTACCAGTATTCCAATTGTGATCGAGAGTTGGAACATAATGTTCAAAGCTCCTCTGAATTTGTAAGGAGCCATCTCGGATAGGTAGAGTGGCACAGACTGTAAATCGATATATTAAACAAGGTTAGTCACGTCATTAGCAGTTCTAAGTAGATATGGGTCCGGGTCTGACTTTTCAAAAGTGAAATTCCGTATATGAGTGAACAAAAAAGCTTACGAAGATACGGTCCGAATATGAACATTTTCCTAACTAAAAAAAAACCGTATGTATGATATGAGTGAACAAAAATAAATACGATATACTTCTTTTTTTTTGGGCAACATACGATATACTTCAAACAACAAAATTTTGAAGTAATCAAATAATTGAAAAGGGAGAAGAAAGAGACATCACGGGTTGAAAACACAGACCATGTGGAAATGTCGATACGAGATCAATCAATTACAGATAAAAGTGGTTAGTCCATTACTTTTTTTTCAAAACCAAGATACATTTATAACGAAATAATTATAAACTTTAGTGCATTAAATTTTATATATATAAATTAAAAAAAACACGTTAGAGGTGTTATTAAATTTGAATTCTTCTTGCTCCTAATGTAAAAGTGATACTAAATGCTTTTATGGTGGGGGGTTACTAGTTAATGTTAATCCTACTATTAATTAAACTAAAACCATCGTAGAGAAAAATTTAAAATATGGTTTTAGGTAACGGACCTGATTAGCGAAACCTATACCAAAACCAAGCAGAATACGACCGATGATTAGCATCCAAACGTGTTTAGCAAAACCGTTGATGAGAGCACCAGCACAGAATAGTATGCCTCCGAAGAGCATCGAGAGTCTTCGTCCGAACCTCCTCGTCACGGTAGAAGCAACCAACGACGAGATTAGAGCGGCTAAGTACAGTGAAGAAGTGAACAACGTAAGTGTTGGACTATCGTATTGACAATATTGGTTTGTTGCCGCGTGCTGCTTATGGTACACCGACGGGAAAAAACGCCGGAGAAAAGATGGCATCGACGTCACACCACCTGTTGTTGTTTATTTAAAGTTAGTACCAAACAAAAAGGGGAAAACTGATGAGGGTGTAAAATGACAATTTAGAAACATATGGGGGGAATTGTGAATTTCTAAAACCTTAGTATTATTTCTAATTCTGTGATTTTTTTAGCCATGAGGGTGTATATATGACTAAAGAGAAACATACGGGCCCATTTTCCCATTATAACTAATACTGTGGGGGGCTAACAAGTCCCAAAAGTTTTTACCAAAGTCTCTGATAAGAAGGGTCCATGAGACTATTAAAGAGACATGTGAGGCGATATTCTAAATTTTCAAAAACCTATATTATTGCTATGAATTACGTCATTTTGAGCCATGTGGTGTACATGATTTAAAGGAAACACCATCATAACTTGTGGGTCAAAAAATGCAAAAGCTAATAAAAACTTCAATTTTGTAAATATTGAAAACCTGAGCTAGTTTACAAGTGTTTATGAATGAACAATATGCAAATAATTTTCCATGAAAAGAACAACCATAATTTTTGTGTTTGATGCTATATAGATCAAAATGTAAAAAAAATGAAAAATAGTGAGACAAAGACAATTACCAGAGATTCCAATATCGTAACCGAAAATGAGTCCTCCCATGGCAGCAACGACGCAAGTGAAGAGAACAAAGGGTGTAAGCTTGCCCGGATAAGCCTTTTGGCCATTTCCGGCGACGAATCCACCGGCCATGATTTCTCTCAAATTACAAAAGAGACCCCTAAAGTCTTTTAAATTATCTCAATGAACCCTTTTTGTTAAAATGTGTTTGTTTTCTTACAAACAAAAGAAAGGAAGAGTGTGGAAACGAAATTTGAAGAAATAAGATGAAGAGAGCAGAGAATAATTATATGAACTATATAGAGAGTTGGGGAAGAGAAGGTGGGAAAAAGTGTTGAGCTGTCTTTTTCGATTTTCTTAGCTGTGAAATACAGAATAATTTTCTTATAAATAAGGTTTTGCTAATTATCTTAAGTACATCATAAGATAATTGAATAATAACGTGTCGCTGTTTCATGACTTTTGAGCAACTTGGAGTTGAAGACCGTTATGTGAACATGTTATTTATTGCATCATGTAAATATTTGACTTATGGATCTTTAATAGTGTTCTATGTATATCAACTTGGAGTATTGAAGATAACATTTTATAGTGTATTTTAGCTTATACTAGTTTTTTCTTATTAGTGGAGTAGTAAACAAAATTAGTGAAATTACTAATGGATATTGGTGCAAATTCTTCCCGGATTAATAGTTTATAAATCAATAATCATAAGACGTTTGAATTTTTGTTTAAATTATTAATATTGTTTTGTTCATAGTAATAAAAGAATCACATTTACAAAACATGAAAACAAATAAGCAAATTTGTGAAGTTTATGACTAATAAATTCAATTTTCTTAAACGCAAGAGATTGATATAATAATGTGCATGTGTGAATAAAATTGTCGCCAACGTACGCATGAGTGTAAAGGTGTAAATGGAAATTACCTGACTTTTAAGACCCATTTGATGGGTTCAACGGCTATCAAATCCATAGTATATTGTGTTAATGTTCTATACTTCACGCATGCCTAATTTTACTATAACTTAAATAATTTCTGTTAACTAGAACATAGTTTCATCATTTCAAGACCCGTGAATTTTATTTGTTGTTTTGTATTTTGTCATTATTTTTAAGTCACTAAGCATCTTAATATACATCCAATTATCTCTTAAAAAAACAGCAATTTGCATTCTTTAAATAAATCATTTTCAGCTGAATTTCATAAATGGTGTCACTTTATACAAAAAAATCAGCTAGAATCAGTACAAGTAGACAATTCAACTAACATCATTTAGACCCATAGTCCAACATATATAGTAGTGGAAAGTATTATATAAGTGTCTTTTGTACCCATAAATTGACTAATGCTAACTTCATAGTTCATACATTGATTACCGTCAAATTTCCTTCTTTTTTATTTTTCTTTTATTTTGTTTAATATAAAAGCACTTCAAACACAAGATATGTAACCACAACATTTATAAATTGTGTATCACAATTCACAAGTTATCACAATATTAAACTTTTGTTAACAAAAGTTGAGGTCGGTGGATTGGTGGCAAAATTAACTCTACACGTCATATACTAATCAGCAAGGATCGCATTTCATACGACGGTTCAACTAATTTTCTTTGGATAACATTAAATTCGGTTTGGATAATGTTTTTAGGATTAATTTGTTTCATGGGATCCAGCATGGGTTTTTTCGTATAACGTGACTTCAAAATTTTCTTTACAGATATAAAGTTTTTCGACCATTCAAGATTCTAGTTTCCTAGAAATAACATGACAATGCACACCACTAGTTACGACGTGGAATGCTTATCCTATCCATATCACCATATGTTTTCTTCTTAAGTAATTTGAAAGTACTTTCTTATGTTCACATATCTAACTCCGTGATGTTATTAGGATAGCTTCGAAATTTATTGGATAAACTCATACGTATGTTATACTACGTATATTTAAATTAAAATACGCTTCTATTTATGCAATATTGTTTTTCATAATATATTATGGACAAAATACTAATGTCATCTATACACTTGATGTTAAATTGGTTTTTATGTTTTTTGTTTGGAATTGCTTATAAATTTTTACTTGGGCTAGCCCATATATATCATTGAAAAAAATATCAACAAAATTTCTACCGGAAAATATATATAAAAAAGGAAAAACTTAAAAGTTATAAAAGACAAAAGTATTAAGGATAAGAGAGAATTTGGTTGACTCCAAAATTGGGAAGAGAGACTTTGATTAGCAAAAGAAAAGATAAAGGGGGGGAATAAAGAAAATATTTAAAATAAAGGGGTTAAAGGTGATTTAGAAAAGCTGAGCTGTTTCTTTTCCCAGATTCGCGGCACTTGTCAGTTCTGAATATTTCCTCATGATTTATGTATCATACAGACTTACTAAATTACCCCTATACACTTCCCGTATTTGTAACACATCCAAACTCATATAAACTTCAGTATTATACAATTTTCTGTGAGATAAGTATAAGATATGTGACGAATATGACTTTTGGGAGGGGGATTTATTTTAAAATATTTAACGTCATAGTGAAGTTAGCTTGATAAAGACAAGATATTTACAGATAAAGACAATATAGGATTTTCTATGAATAAAGCATAGAAACTAAATGTGTAAAATAGGGAAGAGATGGTCCCCTGGGGGTTTTATTCAACGGCAAAATAAATGATAGATTTGAATAAATAAAATCTATGCAAAATGAATTGGAATTGTGTCTGTTGCGCATATTTTAAATCAAATTTTCGTCGTCTTATGTGTGAAGACAACAATTCAAAGGAGTATATACAAATGCGTTTTGAAGTGTTTTTCCATGAAAATTAGAGAAATACAAAATATCTCATGACCTATTTACATTACTATACTTATTAGCATTTACTAATTTTAAAATAGATAACGTGTTTTTTTCTTACATTAGATCAGTAGATTGGCGTATTTGAGAGAGTAATTAATCTTGGTCTTTAAAAATCAATCATCTGTTATGAGATGAAACCATACAGAGATACATGTAATAAATTTATGTCATTTGAAGATACTAGTAGGAGATATTGTCATTTGAAAGTAACTTTTTTTAATGGATACTACATTAAATGTGCATAGAAAATTAGTCAGAAGGAAACTTCAACGAAGAACACAAAGAAAATCTACCAATAACAAGTTGTCGGAGAAACAGAAGAAAACAAAGTCAAGGTCAACTAAAGGATTTGTCACTTTCGAGCCCAATTGTGTTTGGTTTTTGGTTTATACTCCAAATTTTCCAACATTTTAAGACTTTATGTGGGTCTCATCGTTGTTAACTTCACGCGGTAATTGCTTGACATGTCGGTTTAAACGTATGTATATGTGGAATTTTGGTTATATACTGTGGTTGGATTGGTTTGGCATATTTCGGTCTATAGATGATTAGTATTTCACATATGTAAATTAATACATTTATTATTAACAAGAACATCTACCATGCACGCAGGCCCGGCCCAGGAGGGTAGGGCAGAGGTGCAATGGCCATAGGCTTTTTTTTTTCTTTCTAAATCACATGTAAAAAAAAACCCAATTATTTTTTAAAAACATACAAATACATACAAAAAACCTAAAAAATTATAATGGATACATCATATTTTATAAAAGGATCCAAATAGAAATTGCAAAAGCCCAAAATTTGAAATAATTTGTGTTATTTTATTACTAATTTAAAATTTACCATATATATATATATTTTTTTATAACAGAAAGGGACAAAAAAATTTTTTGCCCACAGGCTTTTAATCATGTTGGGCCGGGGCTGCATGCACGATGGAGAAATGTAATAATTTTGGTTAGTTCGATTTTGAAGTGCGTTGGTTTGGTTTGGTTTTGCGAGCTTGAGTAGCCTCGTTAGATTAGTTCACATTTGTTGTTGGGTTTAAACAAAAAGTTAAACAACATGAGTTATTAAAGTTGAACTTTTCTTACTCCTAATCATGTAAAAGTGTATAGGAAAAAATGCAAAAAAAAAAAGGAGAGAGACCTTGCTGGTACAAGTAGAATCATGTTCATGCGTGCCGAACGGCTGAAACTAATGGTGCCATCAAAGCAAATTTTACAGCAAGACCTCTTCTCCCCGTTGACTTTTGACTTTTATACCATTATCTTAAGGGAACACATCTCTATAATGATAAGCTATGGCCAACAAATAATGCATGTATACATACTAACGATTTCATAAATTTGTTATTATTCATGATTGGTTGTTGTCAGCTATCTATTAGTACTGAGCTTGATATAAAATTATCAGCTGTTGATAATATTAAATTAACCAACACATATAATCAGGAAACGCATCAATCTAGAAAATTATTGGAATTTCTAAACATTTAACTTTAAGCTGAAAATATGAAATTAATTTGTTCTTTAGCTATTTTTTTTTAAATGTAAAACTTTATATCAACTAAAAAACCTTTTTATAAATGAAATGCTTCGATTATATAAGTCTCAGAATAAAATCAGAGAATTTGTCTGTAGAAGTGAGAGGTTTTAGATCCTTATTCTTATATATATTCATGTTAAATTGGTGTATAATTGATTAAAAAAACCATGTATTTTCGAAACAAAATCAAATTCACGTAGTGAATTTTTTTCCCAACATTTGGTCACGACTAACTGGTTCATTAGACTAATTTATACATTTATAGTAGTTTTTCATTTATAATTTTTTTCTAGTTGATGTATTTTGTTTCGTTTTTCCTAGACATTTTTTCCCAATTAACTGCAGCCATAAACATAAATTTTACTTTATGAAACTCTAAATCAAATATGTTGGATAACTTAAATCCCCCATCTAATTAATGATAATGTCGCTAGTGTGTAAAGATGACATATAAACTCTCGAAGAACAAAACCACAGACTTGTTCAACGATTGCTTTGGAGTGAACATCGCTCTCCTTATGAGAATCTTCTTTATAAACAAGTGACCTCAAGTTAAGCCCACTCCTCATGCCCACATGTATTGACATTTGACATTTTGGAAGTGATAAAAAAGTAATGCCTATATACCAATGAAATGCGACTATATCATGTAAATCCAAAATATCATGCAACGTACGTGAGACGTCCTATTATCTTCAAATCAAATATATAATTTATATATTTTTAGCAAAATATAATTTATATATATATAGGTTCTTTCATGGATTGTAAACTATGAAGTATCCACGCATGATTGTGACAAGAAATAGAAATATAAAATTAAATTTAACAGTGAAAATGGAACAGTTCCTAGAGATTTATTGTGTGATATAACCAGAAGAGAATTTAGGGAATTTCCGTATGAATATTTAGAAGTAAAAAAAACTTGATATCAATCCGATAAATATTGAAGGTGTCAATATGGGTATATGTTAATGAATCAACCCAACTCATAAACTCAGTAAGCTTAAAGTTTGGGTTAAAATAAGTTTGTGGGTTAAATGAGTTATGAGTTTGATTTAAATGAGTTATTGGGTTTACTCATTCAACCTAATTGATATTGACACATGGTAAACACAATTGCTAAGCAAAGTAAAAGGAATTTCATAGACCACTTCAGGGTAAATCAGAACATAACAAAGACTTGAACCAAATGTTTACTTATTACCTCTTGTCAATTCTCTGTGCAAAACCATAAAAGTAACAATTATCTATACACACATTGGACTGTAAAAGACCCAAACTTAACATTTCAAAGGAACCCTCTTTCTATCTAACCACAATTTACAAATACCTCTCAAACAAAGAGTTTAAGAAGAGACTAAAACTTCCACCGGTTCTTCAACCAAAGGTCTTGAAGAAACCCAGATCCTGTGATTGCGTCTAGTTTCGACTCTTCTGACTAAGTTTCCAACAACAACAACGGAGCAAAGACTTTGATCCTCAACCCCAAGTTGTCACATTCATTTGAAAAGAGCCATAGAGATCTTAGAAACTTCTTTCTTGCAGATCATCCTCGAAAGGCAGCACTTTTTCAGCAATGGAGCTTCAATTTCACTTCCCAAATCGGTCATCGAATCAAGACCACCTCGGAAAACCAGAGTTTTCCGAGGTGTGGTGTATTCAAAATGCCATTTTTTTGCTATCAAAGTCTGCCAGAGCAAACAAATGATTAGAATCACTTCCTTGTGTTAGTGAATATCTCAAATCAATCTCTAAACAAATGATGGTATATCTACTTACAGCTTCTCTTATTGTCTTTGACACATCAAACAATTGCTTTAAGTCTTCATGCTCCACACCACAAATAATCCGTACCTACAAATAAACCAACTGAAATTTCTCAATAACTTTAATCTCACACAAATAAATTCGAAACAATATCTCTAGCAAATCCTAATACATTCATTTTCTAGAGACTAGTCAATATAGAAAAGCTAAAAACATTTTTCATTTCCACAATAGTGACACTGTTCTGTTCTTATGGGGAGAACATAAGGGATTCAACTTTCAGCTCTATTCTCCTAATCATTGATACAAGAACACAAGTTAGCAACTAATTCAAAGTTTCCGAGATGAAGACAGACCAGAATATCTTGAGGAAGAGCTTCAATTTCTTGAGTTTTCCCCAATGATTCTCCACAGATTTTTCGAGGATCACGACTCTTTCCTCCTGATTTCAAAACCCTTTTCCTCCCAAATCCTCTCTTGCACTTAACAAACTCTAAATCTAAACCTAATCCACCATCACCACCAACTACGTTTCGATTAGTTTTTGACGATTTCACGACTCCTAATCTCTTCTTCCCCAATGCCATCTCGTCCAAAACACGGAATACACACACACACGATCCCTATATCAGAAAAAAACGTAACAAAAATATCATTTCAATGGACCCAGGCCAGAAACATTGGAAGCAGAGAGAAAACATTGGATATGTTTTTGGGAAAGAAGGAAGAAAACATCTCAAGTGAAAATAGGAACAACAACAAACGTACCTTTTGAATAATCAGTATTTGAAAAAAAGATTCTTAGAGAAAAATCCGAAAGTTTTCTGTTGATCCTAGCTTATCTCCTCAGAAGGCTCCAAGTTTGTTGTGACAAACAACAGAAAAATTAAGAAAAATGAGTTTATTTTTATTTATGTGAACAAGTTACACTCGAATAGTTGATATTTATACCCTTTAATGATATTTCAGTTTTTTAATGTTTTAAGAGAAGATAAATTGTACTTCTTCTAATTTGTAGCCGTTGAATATGACACGTGGCGAGAACTGATAGGGATAAGGAACGATCGTGGGAGGTGCATGAGCTGACGTGGAAACATGATTATCGTAGTTCGGATATTGTTTTGGGACTTACTTCATCGGATTCCATGAACATAGTAAAGAAAAAAAGAGCAAAACACATCTCTGACACTTGTGTTGTGTTCTTTTCCGGGAACCACGTGTGTTTTGGATATTAAAATTCTTATTAGCAGCCGCTTCTTGTAAAATCGTACATAAATAAATAGGTCTTCTAGAAAGAAACTGAGTTTGGTTCACACAGCACATGATGCGTCATAAAGTTATACCGAGTCTCAGACTGAATATCAGAAGTTTGTGATAAGGTAAAGTAGTATATACTAGGAGTAGTTGTAACCAATGGTTCATAGGATTAATGTATAACAATCCAAGTACACAGATTGTAGCATCTTTTTTTCATGACATTATCGGTAGATTTGTGGTGGAAGTGAAGGTCTCATGACTTAATAATCGACGAAGGAATATTTATAAACCCTATGTATAGCATTGTAAGTTTAGTAACTGATATTTCCAGTGACAAGGAGTGTTCTCTGTTTATCAGAAAATTATGTGATGTGATCATTTAAAAAAAAAAAAAGGGGGAAATATACGTATATACCATGATAAGTCTTCTTCATTTCCAAAAAAAATTAGTCTAAAGCATAGACTAAGGAATATTCTTATGACGACCAAAAACTCCCGCCAACAAAACATTACCCAGTTCTCGAGATAGACTAGCCATTGCAAGGACAAACAAACTATGATGATTTTTACTAGAAAAAGATATGAAATGATTGAGAATTTTCTTTGCCTCTACTTTCTTTTAAAGTACCTAATGTAATTAGTCTTTTACTAAAAAAAAATAAATAAGTGTGTTATAATGATTCATTCTGAGATAATCCTATTCTATGCTGTCAATTTCTTTTTATAAGTCTACTTTGAATCAGTAGGTAGTGACACATACATCATGAGATTGTAAACAAGTTATAAACACATACATCATGACACATACACTACAATAGTTATTATAGATTTAAGATATTAAATAAACTGATAAGTCTCAAGTGGAAAAGGATCCTGTGTTTCAATCACTTAAATCATTTATTTTTAGACTATTTGTATCCATTTTTGGTGTCCAAATCTAACTATTTACAAAACAGTGCATAGAGAATAATACATTCCCCATATATATATATAACAAAAAAACAAAAATCAAAATCGATGTAACGCAGCTCTTCCAAATAATTCTGGAAAGAAAGGAACCACTTCATTTTGGAACTTACAACTAGATATTCCATAAGTGTTTGTATGGCCATGGACCATGGTCACGTGAGCTCAAACGATAATTTTGGTTGTGGTACTTTCACTAATCCACAATGCATATGATTTTCTATAACATGTCAACATCAGAGATTCACAACATTGTCACATTAAAAACTAAAGACATGGAGATAACAAATCCAAAATTCATGGTGTTCAAAAAGATTTACATTAATAATAGGGAACCGGTGTTTCAAAAACTCTCTCTACAAATTCATTTACATGGTTTCACACAACGTAATCTAACTATTCCATTCCACACAAAACATGAAGAAGATAAAAGGAAGAAAGAGATGATTTTGAAGGATATCAAGATCAAACTCTCTAGCGAAATTCACTTAAACATGAGCAGAATATGAGGCATAGCAGGGACAAGAAGGATGACAAAGATGATGATGAAGAGAATGATGGCATAACAAGTCCATTTCCTCGAGCTCTTTTGGTACTCCCTCGCGTCTTGGAGTTGATCAGTCCCTCTTCTCACGAACGAGCTCGCCTTCGCCACATGGCTCTCTATGTTGTTCAGCTGTTGCCCTTGCGCTTCCACTAGAGCCGCCATGTCCAAGAAAACTTGATGCAGCTCGAGTAGATTCTTCTCTATCTCCTTTACCGCATCATGTCTCTCTTGGATCTCAGATATCGTGTCTAGGATCTGACCTCTTCCTTGCTCTTGAATCGCTTTCTGGAGAAAGTTCTCGCTCTCACCGCTCGAAATCAAGTTATCGATTGTTTGCTCGTCCGCTTGTTCTCCTGTTATAGTAAAATACCTACACCAATACCCAATTTTTTACATAACTTGTAACTCAAGAAAACAAACAGAGCAACACCTTGTAATACAAGAAACCTAGAGAAAGAACAGAGACCTTCGCTCTACGGTTTCCTTATACTCAGCGTTCATACGAGCACGTAGACCTTGGAAACTATCCATCAAGTCCTTGAGCTTCTTACCAAGACCACTAAGCACAGACGACCGAGTCCTATCCGTAGACGAACCAGGCCCACAACCCGGGACATTTCTACTATTAGCATTCGCTTTCTCTAAGGCTTCGAGCTTCTGTTTAACGATCTTGACCCTCTTAAGGACCTGAGCTACGTCACTATCCATTTTAGCTCGTAGCTCCTTAACCTTCTTCGCATTATGAACCGTCTTGCATTCCTCGTTCGAGTCTTGAAGCTTCTTGTAAAGAGTCTCGACTCCTTTCATGTCATCCTTCACATTTTCGACATCCTCGAAGAATTTATCGAGGTTCATCGTTTCTTGACCTGCCTCAACATCTCCCAGTTGAGCCTGGTTCCTCTTGAATGAATTTGAGAATAAATCGTTCATTTCTTAAAACTTTTTTTTGTTGTTGTTTATTTATATACAAAGAAACTCTTTTTTTGTGTGTTTTTTTCTGAAATGCTTTTGTTCAAAAGCAATATTGTTTGATGATTATCACCATCGTCATCCTCTGTATGAGTACGAGGAAGAAGATGTGAGGAAGTTTTATTTTTTTCTTTTTTTACGAGTGAAAAAGGAAAATCTTTGGTTTTGTTAGAATCAGAGACACAAACAGTTTTGGTAATTGTCCTAAATTAGTCAATGGCATAACTTCTCCTTAACAAAATTAGCTCACTTTCTCAAAAAGACTCTATTAACCTTATAATGGGCCGAGCGAAGGGCCCAGAAAAAGGCCCAATGTTAACTTTCCTGCTTCATCGTCTTGTTCTTCTTCTTCATCTACTGTACAAAGACTTTGGTTCGATTGAAAAAATCTCAAAACCCTAATTTTATCGCCGGAATCGATTCGTATCTGGCGGTGAAGACATGGATGATGGAGAGGCGGTCACGATGGCTCCGCTGATAAGAGCTAAGCATATCGGGAAGAGAGCTCTCAGGAACAAAAGCGTCACCATCAATTTCGACGAGAAAGATCTCAAGTAATCCTAATTTTCTCTGCTTCTGTTTCAATCGATTTTAGAGTCGTATATAGAATCTGGGTATCTTAAATCTGTGTTTGTTGTTGGTAGGGATTTTGTGACTGGTTTTCACAAGAGGAAGAAGAAGAGAAGAAAGGAAGCTCAGAAGCACCAGGAGGAAGCTATGAGGCGTAAGCGTATCGAGGCTCGTAAGAAGGTTCTGCATCGTTTGTTTCTTCATTTTGACTTGATTTGTGTCATTTGAAGATAGATTCTTCATATCATGGAAATTTATAAATGTTTCTTGTGTTTTGCACTTGTATATGTTAGTCCAAATTTTATATATTTAGGAACTTGAAGCTCCTGTTGTTCCTTTCTATAGCTTGTATGTTATATGAGTGATTGGTAGTGGATGATGTGTTAAGAGATTGTTAATGGTCAATCATTTTTGTTATGTAGATTTTGATTCTTTGGCCTTTTGAGTTAGTTAGTCGTATTGGGTATTGTTCTGACTCTGGTGTTTGAACTTTTGCAGAGGAAATTGGAAGAGCAGATGGTTGCGGGTCATGGCCAGGAGGGTGAAGATGGGGAAGCTGAAGAGGATGCAGAGATTGAAGAAGCAGAGCCTGATCCTTTAACTTCTGGTATGTTTTTATTAATCACATACGTTTTCATTTCAGTATGGAGAAATTTTGCATTTTGTCTCTTTAATCACTCTATGATTAATAGTTTGTGAAAACTGATTGATTGGGATTGAGAAGTTGCAATATAAGCATTTAGTGAGTGTCTTTTACCTTAGCTTTGACTGGCCTTGTTCTGATATCTGTTGTGTTACTTTGTGAATGAAAGGAACAACAATGTATGATACCGGCGAGCTGAAAGTAACTGTGACAACAAGCGAGATATCTCGTGAAGATGATGAGCCTATTCGCAAGGCAAAGACCCAATCAACAGAATCGAGTTCCACTGCCAAGGCGCCTACAAAACAGCCTGTGCCTGTGAGGAAAACCAAACCCATGAAGCAGAATCGGGGACGCAAGTCAAGCACTAAAACCATGAAGAAAAGGGATAAGAGAAAACAAGCAAGAGGAATCAAAAGTGCACGTTAGAGATTCCGATTCTAAATTGTCGAAATCTTTTTTTGTTATTGAATGGTGTTGGTAAAACAATCGGATAAAAGGGATGATTACCATGTCGGAATTTTTATATAAAAAATATTATTTCCAAAGAATTAGGCAGAGTAAAAGCAAAAGAAATAATAGTGTCCGCTGCAAGAAGTTCAAATGCTGGTTCTCACCATCCTCGGGACTTCAAAATCATTTTTCAATTGGACATGAACTGGTTTACAAAGCGAGGGAGGGAGGATATACACAATTGACTTACCAAACTAAACCGGTCTGAAATATTCACAATTGGTTTGACCCTTAAAACAAACGGACAAGAGAACAAATCTGGGCCCTATTAAGAGATTTATAGAACTTGGGCTTTTGTTAGTTAAAACATAATTCTCATGTCCATGTGCTTGCACCTATATTATAATGCCAAGAGTCTTTGGTTTGTTTTTAGTTTACACATATTATTTCATTGACATTCTCAGTAATCAAATGTTTCTTTTAAGAGTAACATATATTTTCATCAAAACATTCAATTAAATTGTTTTTGTTTTACTTTACAATAACAAATTAGTTTTATGTATTCACTATATCAAGCTAGATGTCTTACATCATTTGTGATGAGACAACTCTAAAATATCTTCCAAATTGTAATAATCATTTCATATAACTACATTCCTTCACTCCGTAATAAAAAAAATATATCCTAAAAAGTGAATTGCTTATTTTAATTTGTTATGTTAGTCATTTGTTCGAGAGTGATTGATTCTCTCTTTTTTATTAATTTTAATGAAAACAAAATAACAAAAAAACTTTCCATAAGTAAACATTTTAGAAAAAAGTGGGCTAATATGTGATTATGATTTTTATCGAATCGATTGATTTTGGATAAAATATCTTCTAGATAAAATCTATTTTATAATCGATTTGATTATTATAAAAAGCCTACAAATATCTTCAAGATAAATATTTAATTTGTGTTATACAACTAAGTTGATTTAACACATCATCAATCTAGCAAGTCGGTTAGTTATATAAAACTGTGAAAACACTACATATCAGTCCAACATAACTTACAAAATGAAGAACTAAAAAAAAAAAACGACATAAAGTTCTCAATAAGTATCGTGACCAACGAAATACAAGGTATAGCAAATATCGTATTGGTCATGTTTCCTTCACCAAAAGAAACAAATATGTTGGGTCTTGTATCTACCACAGTTTAATTTTTATTTTGGCTTATCCAAAGTGAAATATGGGTTGAGAATATGATAAAGTGGTGACATGTTAGAAAAAACAAAGTAATGTGCAAATCGGTTAAATGAATATAAGGTTTTACATTGATTTTGTAATATAATAGTCACAAGCAAATTTTGGAGGTTGTGAATCTCACGCGTGTAAAATCTCACGTGGCAGCAACGCAAAATAGAAAGCCACGTGTATCTCTCTCTGCAATAAATTTTTATGTCACCAAACATCAGTTATTCTCACACGTCCATCTTCGAAACTCTTAAAATCCAACGGTATACATTAAATAGAATCTCACCCTACCAACACATCACATAAGCAACCCCACTATATAAATTCAAACCGTCGACATAATGAGAAAAACATGACCAAATCGGAATAATGACTCCGATAAAGGCGATACTAATCTCCACCGGACTCACCATTATTGCTCTGTTTCTTAATGCCTATCTTCCGATGGCGGTGGACTTTTCAGTGTCTCGAGCTCCGATCATATGGAGCTCTTTTAACTCGTGGCTGAAACCGCCGTATCTCTTGGTCGTTGTTAACGTCATAATCACAATCATCGTAGCTTCTTCGACTTATTACCATAGTGGTGAAGACGAAGAGATTAAGATCGAGCCAATCGTGATCCATCGAGTGAAAGAAGCTGATTTTAATCTCACCGTCACATTTCCGCCGCCAATCACCGTCATGGCGGAGGTGGAGAGATCGGAAGTTGTGTGTCAAGAGGAGATTTCAGCTGGAGTGATCAACGGTGGAGATGAGAAGCCGTCGATGATTAACGAATCGGAGAATCTACCTCCGGCTGAAGAGAAACCTCTGGTTTCGGTTAGATCCGGTCACCGGAAACCGGTCAAATCAAGTATTAAAGGTAAAGTCACGTCGTCTCTTTTTCACAATTTAATATTTGTAAAATAATTGAGGAAAAAAAAGGTGACGTCATTTGATAATAACGGCTAGTTTTAGATCTCCTTTTTGAATTTTCAAACTCATATGTCGATGACCGGTTAACAAACCAAGGGTATATTAGTAATTTCGAAGCCGGGATTAAGGGTACATTAGTAATTTCAAGGCGCGTTTTTTCAATTGTAAAATTTTTGTAGGTGGTGGTGATTGTAATAAGAGGAAGAAGGTGTTGTTGAAAGTGGTGAAACCGAAACCGAAACCGACGTTTGAGAAAACGTGGAAGAGTGTAATGGAGGAGCTGAAGTCAACGCCGTTGACTGGTCGTTACCGGAGACCCGACACGGCCGGCGGAGATGTGAAACCTGCCGCCTTGAGGAAGTCGGTGACGTTTAAAGACATTACTAATTATCCGATCATGGTGACTCCGGTGAAGGTGAAGGAGGAGATGATGTCTCCGACGGACGACGAGCTGAATAGAAGAGTAGAAGCGTTTATCAAGAAGACTAAGCAGGAGAGGCTGGAGTCACTGAGATTGGACAAGAAGCGGTTTAAAAACAAAGTTTAGTTAAGCTATTTTGATTATCCTATTTAATCTTTATACGCAACAAGGAAATAAAAATGTCACGAATGAAATGTAACGTTAGAGAATGGATGAAAGAGTTCTTGTTGGATTTGATAGACATATACTTAACATAGATACAACTATCTTCTATACTTCTGCTCATTATGAATCCCAATTCTGGATAGAATAGTAGTCTAAATATTTAGCGAGGCCATTTGCAAGTTGATCTTTGAATGAAACATGAGATACATCGATCATACACCAAGAGTGTACAAGTCTATACAACCTTACAGAATGAAGTAATAGTCACTGCACAACATGCTTCATTCCTGATAATTTGTGTAGGGGATCAATCCAAACATGTAGGCCGTTCCAAAATATCTAAGAGATAGAGGATAATAAAAAAACCTTATGAACTATTATTATACACAATTACACATAGATGGTAGTTGTTAAATATTTACCATGCCGAAAGGTAAAATGTTCCACAAACACCCAGACTTTATAGTATGTAATAAACTAGAATGCTCTGATTTATAAAAAAAAATGGACAGATAATAATAGTATAATACCATACCCAACAAGGCAACAAGCACCGAAGGTTTTTGAATGTATAAAAATATTCCGATTTTATCCGTTCAACATCTAACACGTGACATTGTTTTCGTTAAACTATGGACGGGGCCAAGTAAACTATCTGACTTTTGTGCCGTGATATGTAATACAAAGTTACAAACACTCACTCAATCATTCTCACTACAAGATTTACATCAGAGGGCAGTTGGGAAACGCTGTCCTTTTCTGCTCGTTTCGACGAAGTTTCATTTCTATGTCGGTAATAACCAAATAATGTGTTATCATATCTTTCTCATCCATTCTTGTATTGGTTCGAGATGTGAATATAATGAATTATGGGCACATGTTATTATTATTGTGATCGAAGTCAAAATTAGCTTTTGAAAATTCTTATCGTCACCACCACCACAAAGGTTTTAATTTTATTAGTTCTAAATAAAATTCCTTGTATCTTATAATATAGAATCAAAATATCTCTGTCTGTAAAATTGTTTTTAGTAAAGATATAAAAATCCTTTTCCAGATGAATAAAACCAAAGTTAGCAAAAAGAATAAAATCATAGATATTGAGATCAATCCCGTATGTACAAAGTATATGCTCATTTTGATAGGTAAGGTTGGTGGATAACTTCTCTCTCATCTTTCCTCTGCCTTCTCTCTAAAAGACCCAAAAAACCAAAAACTACAGAGTCGATCTTTTCGCCGGTGTTCGGCTTAGCCGACACCGGTGACACTACTGTAAATATTTTGTAGTTTTTCTCTTTCTTTTGTTCTCCGGTTGATTTCGTTTTGGCGGATCGGTTCTTCCGGCTTCATCCCGGATTCAAATCCGATTTTCATCGGTTTTTGTTCTTCCGTTACCGTACGGATGTTCTCCCCTTTTGTTGTTGTCAAAGTTTCTCAGTAAATTTGGGGAAGCCTTATCCCGGAAACTATCTTTTCCTTTCTTTTTGCATGTCTAAGATCTTAAGGATTTAGTACTTTTCTCTTTGCGTTAAAGTAAAGACATCCTTAGATCGAAAAGTCATGATTTCAGATTATCACAACTG